>BOPN01001486.1:67973-70448 GCA_017312705.2 Penaeus japonicus
AAAAGGAAGAATAGGAGGAGGAGGAGAAGAAAAGGAAGAAGGGGAGGGAAGACGAGATTACGCAATTTCCCGTCATTACGTGTGTCATAAACCTCAAGGGTTACAGGTGAAGACCCAACTAAAATATTGCTTTATAATCCTTTATTATTTTTTCCCCTCTAATGGAGACATTTTTGTTTTCCTTAGTCCAGTAATTGTTTGCGTGGCTACCGAATGACAGTAATTCCCCCTTCTTTGTCCTGGTTCATGCAATAGGTTGCAAAAGGAAATGTTACTAATATCTTGCACTTGACAGTTTTTCATCTTTCGCAATTAAATGTATACATGTAGTTGTATGGGTATGATCTGTATAATTATGTGACCATTATATAGGAAATTATATTTTGCATAAGGTTTGGATTATCACATACACACACACACAAACACACACACAAACACACACACACAAACACACACACACGCACACACGTGTGTGTGTGTGAATATGTCTGTGCGTAAGAATGAGACTTTTGAAGCAGATAATGAATAAATAAAAATACAGAAGAAAACAAAGAATAGAAGAAGACGAATTAAAGGCTTTCTCTACCGAAGGCTTTTTGTATCATATTCGCAGCAAAAGAAAGTCCCAAGCAAACATCCAAAGGAACAAACAATTGACATTTGCTGCTGATTTCTGTTGTTAGTGACTGAAGTTTCCTTTGGGATATATGAGATGGTGTTTTAGAAAATGTTTTTGAATTATCAAGTCTGTTTTTTTTTTTTTTTTTTTTTTTTTTTTTTTTTGGGGGGGGGGGTCGCTACGTACATGTGTATGTGTGTTTGAGTTTACATGTCTGTATTTGCATGCGTGCATACTCATACATACATGTTAGTCTGTGTGTGTATCATATCCCCGCTTGCCTACGCGTGCGTTCGTGCATACGTATCAACACCCGATCTCGTTTGACCCGTTAAAACCCTCTCTCTCAACTCGTAAGTGAAACCTTTCCCATTTTTTTCCACTTACATACTAGATATCCCCCACACTTTCTTCCTGATGTAATGACAAGTTGATAATAAAAGGGCAGTTGCAGAGCCCGGATGAAAGTGCTTTGGCTGCGAGTTTGTTTTGATTTTCGCTTCGTGGGACATTTATGGAGCACAACAAAGGGATGGGTGAATCGGTTTTATAGCCACGCGATTCACTGATATTCTTGAACAAGAGGAATGACTTTTGTTTATTCATATATTTAATTATTTATTCTTTTGTTTGTTTATTGTTACTGAGGGGGGTATTTTTTTATCGGTTGCTTTTTTAAAACTATTTTTATACCACTCTTTAACAATGTTTCTGACCAAGAAGGAAACTTAACTAGATGATATGAAACAAACTAAATCAATAAATGAATGATAAGATAACTGAATCATTGTTAAACTACCGAACGAAACGAAAGGACAATAGCAATAACAAACTAAATAAACGAAGTGAAAAGACAGGACCCCGAGTTTCCTTTTTTAGAGCGAGCGCGTAGGTGCCCCTAGACCGCGCCCAAGAAGGTCATGGTGGGTGACCGGCGGCGAGAGAGGGCGCTGCTGCAGGCTCGAGGCAGGGGTGCCAGCAGGATGCCAAAGATGGGCTGTTGCGAGGTTGGTTGAGAGTTGTTGGATGGTGACGTGGAGTCCGAGTGTGGGTATGGGTATAGTGTTGTCAGTCTGTGGAAGATGATGGTGATGTTACAGTTACTTTGGGATCACTGCGATTGTAGGTGAGCGCCGAGTGTCCACCAGTTATACCGGAACTGGACAGTTATATGCTGCCGGTCCAGTCTTGGGGTCAGAATATCGCAGCGGCAGACAATGGAAACAGCGGGACTAAGATAACATATCAAAACGCGATCGCTCGAATAACCTAAATCACTTTTTTCCCAAAGAAGCCTCGTCCCCGTTCATAGTTTCACGGGGACTGGCATAATGTGATAAGATAGTGTCATTTCGAAGTGTATTTATGCCGGAATGACAAGCAAGAGATCCATTACAAAGAAATAAGGAAAGAATGAATGAAAGAAATTTTACATGTCACCAGGAGTTTACAAAACAGGACCATGTGAGTCTCTCCTCTTCTTGTCCGTTTTCTTTATCGTGTGATCGGAGGAAGATGAGATGGAGTGTTCATTTCCTGATCCCACCATTGTTCTCGTCCGTCTGTTCCGCGTTCGTTACTCGCGAAGAACTTGCTGGTCTAGTGCGAGAGTATGTCAATGTGCTTTCTTGAGGGGAGGAAGCGAGGGGCAAGGAGACTGAAGAGAAAGAGAGCGTACTTTAGCGAGTGTTATTCACATGCACATGTACATTATACGCAATCACGCACGCGCACACGCACACTCACACACACGCACGCACGCACACACGCACGCACGCACATACACACACGCACATGCACACGCACGCACGCACGCACGCACACACACACACACACACACACACACACACACACAC
>BOPN01001486.1:80548-83048 GCA_017312705.2 Penaeus japonicus
TCTTGGATTGGTTCTTGGGATGGTTCTTGGGATGATTATTGGATTGGTTCTTGGGATAGTTCTTGGATTGGTTCTTGGGATGGTTTTTGGATTGGTTCTTGGGATGGTTCTTGGATTGGTTCTTGGGATGGTTCTTGGGATGATTATTGGATTGGTTCTTGGGATAGTTCTTGGATTGGTTCTTGGGATGGTTTTTGGATTGGTTCTTGGGATGGTTCTTGGATTGGTTCTTAGGATGGTTCTTGGATTGGCTCTTGGATGGTTTTTGGAATGGTTCTTGGGATCTGAGGTTGCCTGATATTGAAAGACGATTCTTAATCCCTTGATATCTGTGTGGGTATTTCTGTTTTGTGTGTCTGTGTGTGTTTGTATTTATTGGTTGAGATTCTTCTATGCATGTATGGTGAATGCCTTTCTAGATGTATGTGTATGTATGTATACGTGGATGTATTTTAAAGTTCAGACGTTTGTGTATGCATGTATCGAATTTAAAGTATAAACATATATACTGGGGATGTTTGACAAACGTTTGAAAAAAAATGTTACTATTCATCTCAAAGGTTTCCTAACACTATGAACGACACATCACTCCGGGAGAAAGGGAAGCGACATGTACTTCCTTATACATCAGTGATACCTTGCGTCACTCTTGATGTTGATATTTAGAAGTAATTGTCCGTTCATTGTTGTACGTGTCAAGGCTGTGAATTAATTACTATTTTTATTAGCCTTATTGCTTTACTTTCTCCCTTGTGCTCTCCTCATTCTTCTGCCCTTTTTGTCGTTTCTGCTCTTCTTCTTCGTATAATATGTTGTCCTAATTTTCTCTTGTCTTTGCCACTTACTCTTTTATTTCATGGCCTCATCTCTTCTTTCGTTTCGTAAACTCTTCCTCTTCCTCTTATGCTGACGTAGTCGCTAATTTCTTCACTATTTTTCTTCTTCTTTGCTCTGTCATATCCTCTTGCTACATAGGAAAAGATAGCAAAGCCAAGTTATCTCTGTAGGTAGAAAAAATCACTGTAAACAAAAAAAGAAAAAAGAAAAAAAGAAAGATATCACTAATGAACTAAGGAAATTGATTAGCTTACTGTATTTTGTTTGTTTGTTTGTTTCTTTCTTTCGTACCAACACGGGAGAGGAGTATGTTTATTATTCATTACTCTATGTTTCTCCACGAATTCATCAGCTGATTACATAAGGTCGAAATAAACTCGCCGGAGTCTTTAAAAATAGATAAACAAGATGAGTTTTCAAAACCAGCTGTGATCCCGTTCCTACAACCTTCATTCAGATGGTCACGTAGACCTATGGAGTGGCTGGTCCAGTTTGCTATAGATAACTTGGTTTAGAACACCCTTGTTATGTCTGTTTTTTTTTGTGTGTTTTTATAGTATCGTTTTTTATATCTAATTATTCAAAGAAAATAGGTTAGTTTTTGTTGTTGTTTTATTGCTATTTTTTAAGCGTATGTCTAATTGGGAATTAGGTTTATAAAAAAAATAGGACAAGAGAGGGAATAAGTTAATAGAGATGGCAAAGCAGTTTATAGGAATGAATAAAGTTGATACATGAAGTTGCGGGGATGAGTGTATGATAAAGAAAACGAAAAAAAATATGTTTTTAGGAATAAGAACCTTTTGATAATAGATAATGATATAATGCATGAACAAATAGATAAACAAACATGCCAATATTAAGATAAAACTTTTGTCTTTTGATACATGAAGTTGCGGGGGTGAGTGTATGATAAAGAAAACGAAAAAAAAAATGTTTTTAGGAATAAGAACCTTTTGATAATAGATAATGATATAATGCATGAACAAATAGATAAACAAACATGCCAATATTAAGATAAAACTTTTGTCTTTTTCTCTACAGGAAGTTCGTGGAGGAAGTTCCCCGATTAGAACTCAGCCAAGATAAGGTAAATGACAGTCGAGCACGCAAAGATTTTTAAGATGTCCTATGGTGACGATGGTGAAGGTCATCGTCGAACTAGCATCACCATTTTCGCCATTAATTTTACCATTGGTGATGAATTAACATGATTTTCCTGTTCTTGTCGATTACGATGAATATTATGTTTTTTTTCGAATCTGGAAACCTTAATCTGTGATGATGACTTTTTCCTGCTATGTTTCATGCAATTGGATGACTGTTTGCTTCGATATCCATGATACATGCAGCATTTCTGGCTGTGTATGATTCAAAATCATTTTATTAATTGCGCAATCACGGCAATCAGTATTACGGCATTTGAGTTAATATTCTCGTTTGTCTCTGCGGTTTCATTGTTTAATATATATTTTTTCTTGTCTTAATTTTTTATTTTTTGAAATTATAATTGATAGTTTCACAAAAAAATGTAAGGAGGCAATTTCAGACTGCAAGAAAATAATAATGTATCAGCAGGGTATTTTTGCAGTTCCTTATTACCAAAAGGAAATCGCTGTCAGTTTTATTACCGTTCTGATAGGGATTGGAAAAAGCGCTTTTA
>BOPN01001486.1:100548-103048 GCA_017312705.2 Penaeus japonicus
AGGGGCTGCGTCGTGTAGAAACCGCAGCGCTTCTTTTGCTTTGAGGTTGTCGCTTTTTCTCGCCCGTTCTTATTGTTGCCGTTCGCTTCCTCTTCTTTATCTTCTTCGCCTTGGCTCCATTGTATTTGTATCTTCATCCTCTTCACCAACCTCTGCTTCTACAGTAATAATAACAGGTAATGCTACTACTTCTGCTACAAGAACTAATACTACTGTTACTACTATAACTTCTGTTTTTTCTTCGACTAACACTTCTGCTACTGCTATTACTACTCCAGTTAGTTATCACTACTATCACTGCTGCAACTACCTTCACTACTATCTCTACAACTATTACTCTTTCTATTGCTAACATTACCACATCTTATAACTTCTCACTTTCAGCTTCCTCTTCCTCCCCTTCGACGTCTCCCTATTGTTACTTTTTTTACATGCCGTCTTTGCCTCCTGTTCATTTAATTCATCTGGTTGTTTTATGGGAACTGAAGATACTCTGGCGCTCTTCTGTGTTTTTTCTACTTGGTTGATTGTTTTCGTTGCTAAAGTTGTTGTTTTTTTATTGCGTTCCCGATGCATTGTTATGTATAGGGAAGTTTCTATTTTTTGTGTTTGATAGAAAGGGCTGTTTGGTAAGACCAGTTCTAAGATTTCTTGTGTTTTTTTCTGAGTAGATTGTTTAGCAACATAACTTTTTTCTTTGATTTTTTTTTTGAAACAGAGGATGCTAGAGGTTTTAAAAATCCTAAAATAAATCTTCTGACAGTTACGGTACATTTTGCCAAAGTGGCGTTTCCTGCCGTGTGGGTTACTTTGCATTTTTTCAAAGAACTGCGGTTTCTTTATTAGCGTTGAGCGTTTTAAGTCTTTCCACTTGTTTTAAGGATGGTCTATGTTGTGCTGAGCCTCATACGAGCTAAACTTTCCCTGTTATTATGTTTACTTTCACTCCATCTTCCGTTATTATCATTTATGGTTGTCGGGTTGTTGCGGCTTAGGTTGCCTCTCGGTAATGGCTCTGTTGCAGTATTACCGCCTGCTGCCGTTGCGTTTCGTGACCTCGCTGGCCTCCGTACTAACGTGTGACCTTTGTACGATCTTCGACCTGTGACCTGAAGTATGCGGTAGTAGTGATGTCGGGACCTGAAGATTGCACTGTTTAACTGGTTAAGAGGTGGCGTGACGGTAGTGAACTTCAGGACACTGGTCACGATTTTGTACACACGTTCACGCCTGTTTATACATGACAATTCGTAGAAACATATCACAGTGCGACACACATGCACGCATTTTTTTGGTATGTCGCTAGAGTTCAGACACACACTTACACTTACACTTGCACTTACAATTGCACTCATTCACACAAACACACTCACACTTACACTCACACTCACACTCACACTCACACTCACACTCACACTCACACTCACACTCACACTCACACTCACACTCACACACTCACTCACTCACTCACTCACTCACTCACTCACTCACTCACTCACTCACTCACACACACACACACACACACACACACACACACACACACACACACACACACACACACACACACACACAAACACACACACACAAACACACACACACACACACAAACATACACACGCACATTCTTACCCACCCATGAAGAATGCGAGGAAGGCTAAGGTCCGATGGCAGCACACCTTCCCCCTTCCCCCTCCCCCTCTCCCTCTCCCTCCCCCTCCCCCTCCCCCTCTTCCTCCCCATCCTCGCCCACCTTCGCCCACCCTCCCGGCAGCAGTCGAGGCTTCAAGTAACCGCGTGACCCACTTCCCCGCCGTGTCCAATATGGCGAATGTTTACATCCGCCAGCCTCGATTTCGGAGTGTCGGAAGTTTTCGTTTGGCTTTAAGCTTAGTCATTGATTTGGATCCCTGGATCACTGCACTGGCGTAGCTGTGAGCTGTGTTATATCTGATATAGGTTCGTAACATTACATTATTACATTACTATTGCATTTCTATTGCATTGCATAATTATGATATGGCATGATTATGTTTTAATATGTGGGTTGGGATGAAATGATCACATAGGTCTTCGTACCTCATGCTACGTGGCCTGAATGGCTGTATTTCATAATATCGAGAGTCCTACAGTGTCTCTTGAAGAACACTCGTAGGATTATGTGTTGTCTAGTCAGGAAGGCATGTCATGAGGTTAGGAGGTGTCTGCAACGTTTCTTTTGTGTAGTGTGTATAAATGTGTATAATGATTAGTTTGTATGTAGTGTAGAATTCGCGTGCAGTGTGTAGTTTGTAGAGTGTTGAATGGTTTGTGTAACGGTTATAGTTTGTTTTGTTGTGTAGTTTGTGTATAGATGTGTATCATTTCTGAGCCGTCATCGGAGCTATTGTTGATACTTGTGGATTTTATTTGTAGGGTCGAGGGCATTACAATGAATGTCTGCATTGTATAGAATTTGATTACTCTTGTAGCCTAATTTCTATGTAACACTCGAATCCTTTCT
>BOPN01001486.1:110548-113048 GCA_017312705.2 Penaeus japonicus
GTGTGTGTGTGTGTATGTGTATGTGTATGTGTGCGTGTGTGTGTGTGTTTGTGTGTGTGTGTGTATGTATATATATATATGTATATATACATATATATATATATGTGTATATATTAATTTATATATATATATTCATATAGATATATGTTCATATATATATACACATATATATACATATACATATACATATACATATATATATGTATATATATATATATATATATACATATACATATACATATATACATATATACATATATACATATATACATATATACATATATACATATATACATACATACATAAATACAGACAGACAGACAGACATATGTACACACAAACACACACACACACACACAAACACATACCCCCCCCCTCCCTCCACACACACACACACAGCAGCGGATCAGAAAGTTTGCTCTCACCTGTCCGGAAGCGTGCATGGCTTTCACTGTTCTCGTGCATGATCGCTGTGATTGAGTGACTATCCTTGCACGCCCCGGGGACCAGAGCAGAGAGAGGTGTGTAAGTAAGTCTGCATGATTATACTCCCCCCGAAAAACCTTCACGCTTGCCTGATTGTCTGTCTGTTTGGATGTCCTTATTTTTTTTTCAAATATACGCTGCTAGCTGACTTAGTGCTTGTCGGGGTGAATGGTTTTCTTTGTAATTGCTTGTATCATTAATCATCATCATCATCATCATCATCATGATCATCATCATCACCCTCACCACCACCACCATCACCACCACCACCACCACCACCACCATCATCATCATCATCATCATCACCATCATCACTATCATCATCATCACCCTCACCCTCACCCTCACCACCACTACCATCCTCTTCCTCACCACCAAAACCACCAAAGCAGCTTTCCTGACGACACCTCACCACACTCTTGCGGCGCCCGGACGTGAATGGCGCTGTGTGTTGCGGTGGTGTAATTTTTTATTCACGTTTTGAGGTTGATGTGCCGATTGCATAATGTTACGTATTATAGAGTGATGTTCTCGTAGATAGGTAGGATGGATCACTCGGTCGTCTGTTGTATTATGAGAGAGGAGAGTGTAAATTCAAAATCGGCGTGAGAAGATCAGTGATTGGGAATATGCAGTGGATATACAGATATATGTATATATGTATATATATATATATAAAAATATTACTTTTAACCCCGGTTAGAGACTATATTTTCAATTAACATTTTAACATATTTCTATTCATTGTATTAAAAAATATGTACCATTTATTTCATTATTGTAGAGAATAATATGTATATATATGTAATTGTAAATGTCTATATTTATATGAATACTTATTTAGATTAATACACGTACTGTGGTTTTCTTATTTATACGGCAACTTATTTAATCATGTCAATTAAAATAATTGTGTGTGTGTGTGTGTGTGTGTGTGTGTGTGTGTGTGTGTGTGTGTGTGTGTGTGTGTGTGTGTGTGTATGTGCTTACACTTGTACTTGCGTCTGTTTGCATGCGTGTGTACCGTGTAGCTAAACATGTGAGTGAACCGCACATGAGTTTACCTGTGTGCACACTCACGGTGAAGTAACCCAAGAGTATACACTTCAGTAACGAAATAACACGAATCAATTTTGAAAAATACTCCTGTAGAGTCTTGTCTCAGCGTTACCTCACTCGCGCCAGTACTCGGGTCGCCCTCACCTGAGGTCCGGGAATAGTAGGGAGGGAGAGAGGGAAGGGAAAGAGGGGGGCGGGGGGGGGGGGGGAGTTGCGACAAGACTTCCGTTCGTAATGAAGCTTCTCAATTGGAGAGAGAAAGTTGGTAGGGATGAATCTTTTGTTTAGATCGTGAATGTGTCGTTATTCTTTTTTTTTGTTGTTGTTTTCCTGGTTTCTATGCATATTTTTTTCCATTATTGTCTACCTCTTATGTTCTCCATTCTTGTTATTCTACCTTTCTTCCTATTTTCCTTCTTCTTATTCTTATTATTCTCCTTTTCCTCCTCCTCCCGCTCCCCCTCTTCCTTCATCCCTTCCTCCTCTTTTTTCGACGCCAAACTAGCCCGAGGCGTCCAGTGTCCAGTCCCTCCTCTGGCGAAATATCAGCCCCGAAGCCAGTCCAGCTCAGATATTACCTTACTTTAGTTCCCATGAGTGAAATCCGAAATCCACTCGCTCGGCCATCATTATTTAACGCTTTTCCCTTTTTCTTTCTTTCTAACATTTTTGCTTATGATTCTTTTTAACCTATTTTTCTTTACATTAGATTTCTCCAGTTTTCGAAAATCGCGAGACTTCTACGTTATCTATTGTTTGGCCGAGCGAGCTCTTGAGTCACGTGACAGCTCGAGACTGGTGGCGACAGGCGATATGACGAGTCGACACCGATCCTAGGAGAGTGTATCTGGCGTGAAGGAGGAAGGGGGTGGTGGGGAAGGGGGAGGAAGGAGGGGGAGGGAGGGAGGGGATGTTGGAGGAAAGAGAGAGGGTGGGGGGCGAAGGGTTTGCAGAA
>BOPN01001486.1:118048-123048 GCA_017312705.2 Penaeus japonicus
ACGCTCCGATCTCATTTTCGCTTTAGTCACGCCGGGGAGAAAAAATGGCTGGCTTCTTTTGTTAGTGACGTTATTTCCTTTTTGATTTTTACTCGGGTCTCACACATGCGCGGAGGTGTGTGTGTGTGTGTCTGTTAAGCAGACACACACACACACAAGTAGAACATGTTATTAAATATAAGCAAAATATCGATTTGTTATCCATCTGATATTGATTGGGAAACGTATCTCTTCGAAGACACTATATGACAAGAACGCTGAACAAATACTCGGAAAAAACAAAGAACTAGTAACTCAGCCCTCAACGCCGCGCCTTGTCGCTATGGCAACCCACTTTCTGTCTCCCTCACTTAGTTCCTCTTCTCATGAACACATGGCGGCGAACGTGACAATGATGATTTGGACAATTTCTCTAAAAAATCGTGGGCTCATTTAATCGAAATCACTAGAATGCTTTCATTTTTTATCAGGACGAGCTGAAGAGTTCGGGGATTTAACCCAACCGGAGGAATTGCACGTAGGCGGCGGGTGGGAGTGTCTGTGTGTGTGTGTGTGTGTGTGTGTGTATGTGTGTGTGTGTGTGTTTGTGCTTGTGTTTGCGGGGAGGATATATGTGTACGTGTTTGTTTGTGTTTGCGCTTGTGGAGAGTGTATGTTTGCGTGTGTATATATATGTATATCATCTTCATACACAGAACCCCATATACTAAAAAAGAAAGAAAAAATATAAGAAAAGAAAAACAACGACAAAAAATATCTATCGAATAAAACAAAATAAAACAAACAAGATTCTTAGTCCGTAAGCTCACAGACCTGAACTCCGGATGGAAAGTCATAGAAAGCAGAGCAACATATCGAAACAGCATCGCGGGGACCAACGGCATCCGAGGTCAAAGGTCAAGATAAACTCCTTCAGATACACGGAGTTGACAAGGATTAACATATGTCTTCTGAGATAAAAAGGAGAGATGGGTAATGTGTATAGGAGAGACTGAGAGATGAGGGGGGGAGAGAGGATAGGAGGGAGAGAAGTGGGGGAGGGGGTAGAGGGGAGAGAGAACAGTAGGGAAGGAGTAGAGGGGAGAGGGGTGGGGAAGGGGAAGGGGTGGAGCAAAGGGAGGGAGAGGGAGGTGGGAATGGGAGAAGGAGTGATGAAGGGTAGGGGGGGGGTAGGGGGAGGGGGGAGGTAGCGTATCTGTTGACACAAAGGGGTCTTTTTAAGATATTTTGTTTGTGCTTTTGTTCAACGCTTGTGAAGGGTGGAGGGTGGGGGGAAGGGGCGCTTCCTTGTGAGCGAAATGTATTTTCGTGTCGTGGGCGTGTGGGCGTGCGTAGTTTTCTCTCTCTTTTTTTTTTTTTTTTTTTAGAGCCGAATGGTTTATTGAAGTATATTGAAGTAAATGAAATTACACTGATGTTTCGAAAAGCTTTTCCCTCGCTGAAAGCATTGTGACGAATTTGTTTTTATTGAACATTCCTACGATAATCAATGATAATGATGATGATAAGAGAAATGATAATAATGATGATGATAATGATGATAATACTGATAACAATCATGATGATAATGATTTTAATATTAATAATGATAATGGTTATGATAATAATGATATTGATAATAATGATAACAATAATTATGATGATAATCATGATAAAAAGAATAACTGAGCAGTAACGATAGTGATAATGATAATAATAATAATAATAGTGAGTTGTGAGATAATAATTATAATGATAAGAACAGTGACAATAATACCAATAATAATATTCCCAATAGTAATAATAATACCAATAATAAAAATAGTAAAAAATGGAAAAAAAATCAACATTCAACATTATTTCCGTTTTTTTCCTTCGTTCCTGGAAGGTGTGTGCATACGTGCGTGAGCGAATACCAGCCAATAGAAACTCTCATGTTGAAAGTATTTTGTCTTTCCGTCCCGCGCCCACCTTAGTTCCTGATGTCTGATATCTCGATTTTCTCTTCTTTCTTTCTTTTTTCTTTTTTTGTATTTTATCTTTGATGTGTATCATGCACGTTCGTAGATTTTTTTTTTTTTTTTTTTTTTTTTGGGGGGGGGGGGGGGTTAGTTGCCTTTTCCTTCCGGCCTCAGTTGCATGTCATCGCTTGTGGTTTGCAAAGAAGGGCAGTAGTTGTGACAAAGAGAGGCAATAAAGTAACAAAGAATGGTATCTGAACAATGCAATGATATATCATCCATTGAAGAAAAAAAAATGAAGAAAATTGTAAAAAGGGAGAAAGAGGAAAAGAGAGAGACAGATTAGTGGTAGAGAGAGAGAGAGAGAGAGAGAGAGAGAGAGAGAGAGAGAGAGAGAGAGAGAGAGAGAAAGAGAGAGAGAGAGAAAAGAAGAAGAAGAAAAAAAAGACAGAAAGGAAGAGTCAGAGATGAAAGAGAGAGCGAGAAAGAGGGAACAAAGAGAGCTAACAGTGTTCCAAAATTCGCGGCGCAACACAGAAACCCCTGATCGCATGGTGTTAAACCCCTCATCACAGCCATGTTTATATGCTGCCCCTACCCCCTTTCACCGCCAAGTCCTAGAATGAATAAAATCAACAACTGGGAAAATAGGGGCTCCGGACGTACAATCAACTTTGAAAATAGGGGCTCGAGACTTACTTTTTTTTTTTTTTTTTTTTTAATCTCAGAAGGGGGATTTTCAAATGTAGATTTTAGCTTCATCCCGAGTGTCAACAGCTGTTTCGAGGGTGAGCAGGACATTGGAAGAGGGAAAGACGGAGGAGGGGAGAAGCGAAGACTTACATTGCAAGGTTATCGGGATATTGCAAGAGTAGGTTGTTACTCACTCAGGATGACGTCAGCGGATGCTTCTGAGGGACATTATTCGCTCATGTTTTTTTTTCCGTAGCCAAGAGGAAGACTAGAGTTCGAATGCGGATTTACGCTTGGACAGAAGACACGGAAGTTGATATTTCATTCACAAGATCTACACTTTATACAATGACGACTGCGGGATATGTCACGACCAAACTCACGATGCCATCCTGTGGGGGGAAGAGTGGGGGAAGAGGGGGGAAGGGGGGGTGAGGTTAATGTCCCACGCCCACACTTTCGTCTCGTCTGTCTCTGAACCTTCACTGATACTATGAGATCCGCCTCGTCACCTCCGCTCCGGCGATGTTCTTGGGAGGGGAAACTCTGGTATTTTTTAAAACTTATTTATAAATGAATGTAGAAGGAAAGAGAGAGAAGGAGGATGAGCATGAGAAGGAGAGAGAATTGGAGATGGGGAGAAGGAGAGGAGAAAGGAAAGAAAAAAGAGACAGACAGACATAGAGACGAAGACAGTCGGTTAACTAAGTTCACATATTCTATTTACGATACTTCCTACTGGATCCTTTACCTGAACACTATACCGAATGCAGTTTCGCTCCGACGGTGACACTCCAAGAGAAATCAAAGGAAATGGTGTGTCTGCCGGCATAAAAACAGTCTTGCTTCTCATTGTCCCGCCTCGGGGATTGAACCGAGCTAGACAAAACAAGTTCCGAAACCGGCTGATTCCTTAATTCGAAAGAAAACAATAAAAATAGGCGTGGTTATTATCATTTCTGTATACTCGCACTTAGGACAAAAGGAGAACGAAAACAAGGGAGCGAAAGGTCAGTAATTATGACAGCCATGACGCTTCTCCATGACATTTAACAGGTTGCCATGGATGCCAACATTACCGGGAGAGGGACTCTATTTAGGACACTTCTGGCCATCTGCCAGGACTCCCAACCGTAGTGGCAGACCTCAGAGATGGTGGTTTACGACGAGTATTAACTAGAGCACTTGCAATGCTGTTGGCGAGAGGGTAGCTCTGGAATTTCGGTCAGTGTTGCCAGCTTTATGGAAGAGATTCTTTGGATTAGAGTTATACTGTTATGTTTTTTAGTTGCAGAAATTATCCGAAGGAATAGTTCGTATCCTGATTTAAAATAATGAGTTGATACAGTGTATAGGCAATATCCGTGTGGTATGATACAAAATGAGAGATGAAATACAAAGGATAATAATAAGGCTACTGGTAGTAGAAAAATTTATGATAATATTTATAATAATGATAGTAACAGTAATAATGATAATAATAATAATGATAGAGTTGATAATAATGATATGATAATAATCATGCTCATGATATGGATAATGATAATGATAGTAAATAAGTAGATTAATAAACATATCAATTAATCATATAATTAACTGATATGAAGCTAAAAAAAACATTAATACCACGACATCAGAAACGGAAAGTTTAACTCCAAAAAACGCAAAGGAAATGCAAGGTCCAGAAAGCGTAGCACTGAATTCCAGCATAGCGTTCAACCCTTTATAGTACACGAACTGAACTCTCTCCTCACCTCACGCACATCTCTCACTTCAGTTAAAAGACTCGGTACCCTAAAGAGAAGAAAAAAAATCAGAGTGTCCTGATCCTTAAAATGTTTAACGTATGTGAATCATATGAAAAAGAGAAGAAGAAGAAGAAGAAAGGGAAAGAAAAGAGGAATCTATGAAGAGGAAGTAGACGAAGAGGAAGAAGAAAAACAGAAAGACCAAAAAAAAATAAAAGAAAAGAAAATGATAAAAGATAATTATGATAAGAAAAAAAAAAAAATGTCTATACACGGAATCCAGTGCCACAAAGAAGGAATCGATACGGAATGACCTTGTCGTTTCTCGGAGGTCCCCTTGTGACTCGTCGGCGTGGAATGTCGGACGCTCGCTTCCAAAGGGGTGGTTCTGCTGCGGCCTAATTGGAGATAGAGTACTGGACTTATTATTTTTTTTCTTTTTTTTTTTTCTTTTTTGTATCTTTTTTTTTTCTTGGGGTTTATCAAATATGAAATATTTTTTATTTATTTATTTATTTATTTATTTTCTTTTTTCTTTTTTTTTTAAATTTATGTTTGTTTTTTCTTGGGGTTTATCAAATATGAAATAGGTTTTTTTTTCTTGGATTTTCTTTTTGAG
>BOPN01001486.1:153048-158048 GCA_017312705.2 Penaeus japonicus
CTATAAAGCATTTAATGTTCTGACATTTATCTGTTGTTCACAGGTATTACCCTGGTCCTGGCGCCAAGACTTTCTATTCAAGATACCGTCTACCACTTGGGCTGACTTGCAAGCAGTGTGTTTTGCAGTGGCGTTATGTTGCTGGAAATAACTGGGGAAAATGTGAAAATGGCACAGGAATGGTTGGCTGTGGACCTCAGGAACAGTTCCGGTCTTGTTCTGACATCACCATCACAGAAGAAGATGGATATGCTGATGAAACACCCAGTTATGTTCCAGACTACGATGATTACAATGAAGTTGATGTGGAGACTCAGGAAGGATTACCCAAAGTACCAGAAGACTCTGCCAACCATGTGGGACACATTGTTGCACTCACCCTATCTTTCTTGTTGTTTGTGCTGGTCTTGTTTGGTCTTATTGTATACTTCTACTGGGCTCGGGATGCCTTCAAAGGATTCATGAAGAGCCAGGCTGGTCGTTGGTCGAAAACTCCCCCACCTGTACCAACCTCCGCTCCTCACAAGAGCTCCATTATTACAATTTCTGGACCAATAGGAGCACCTCCCCCAGTCCCTCCACGACGTCAGCGTACTGTATCTGGTGGGGAACCTGCTCTGGATTCTGATCAGAGGGAAATACGATCAATCAGCGCTCCCACTAGGGTTACTATCAATGGCATTGCTGTGCGTCCCAGCGGTGCTGATAATGGCATTTCACAAGCCCGTCTCCATGTCCCCGACGATTGAGCAGTGTAGCTTGTAACCATCAGAATATTAATGTGTAGGTTGTTGTGTGTTTACTTGGGATGTAGAACTCTTTTAGTAACCATTCCAATGTTAAATAATTTCTTCCATTTCTTTAGTGAAGCTGACCTGAATATGTATAACATGAACTTCTAAGCATTCTTAGTGTAGCTGGCCAGTTCTTAGTTGTATTTATGTTAATAACTGCAACCAGTGATTTGTATCTGTTGAAAGTGATACTATATACTCAACACTTGAAAGTGATATCAATGTGCAAAGTTTATCATCACAAGTGTAATAAGATTACCCAAACCAAAATTGCATAACTGAACACTGTTCGAGTTCCTTATGATTCATGCAATAAGTAATTGTTTAAAGATTGCACCATTCATGATTTTTCTGGGTATTAATGTATTTTGCTATGTATTTTAAACATTTTTATATATCTTGTTATGTACAAGGATTTCAATTTTACAAGTATTAGCATCTGAAAATTATATATACAAGCAAAGTATATCTGTACTTTGTATAAAAGATACTTGCTATGTTGAATATTATTAAAATGTCATAACAGTAGACTTACTTAATGCAGATTTGTGATTTCCTAATGTGAATATGAAACCATAACTAATTTAAGTAAACAACAATTCAGTCCTTTTATGGATAAACAAAAGCAGTCCTAAAGTATTTTTGGGGGCAATTGCAACACTTGTAGAGGATGTTGGCTTGGGTGCAATGAATGAATGATTGACATTAGTTGACAACTGTTGAACATGTAATAGCTTTGTCCAGATTGTTCTTTTAGAAGGAAAGTAATATGCAATCCTTGCCCTCAAGCTTCACAATGCTAATGTAATGATATTCAAGAATCTAAGTTTCTCCCACATTATCTGATTGTGATAGACATTCTTCATAGTTGCATGTGATTTCAGATTGTGAAGATTCCCCTTTGCATAGAAGCCCCCTACAAGGAAATGCATTATATAAAAGGTTTCACCCTCTGTCTTTTATGTTTATTTAACACATGCTAGCAGTAAAAAAAGGTTATTTTAAGCTAGTTCACATCTGATAACAATTTTAGGTTTCCAATTTTTAAGATACCAATACTTGAGTAAAAGATTCTAGCTTCTGAAGCAGGAATATGAACAGGCAAATATTTTTGTACTACTGAAACAAGATTTGTGATTCTTGTAATGTGAATATAATAAACAACTGAGTGATACTCCTGTTTGTTTCTTCCAATGAGTCTGAATTAATTACTTGCACATGATGAATACTTGTTACATTTTAAAGTGATCTTTGTTATGCAAGAAATGCCTTTATTTCTCTCCATTGCTCACCACAATCAATTTCACACTTATAAAAAAAAGTAAAAGTATCCTTTCTTCTGCTTTATGTAGATATACTATTAATCTTTACAAAATGATTGAAAAGTTTATAAAAAAAAGAGATCTTAATCGTTCAAAGCTTCCTCTCCTGGTAATAGATTTTTTGTTGAATAAAACCGTTTTTCATGCCTGAAGCAAGATCATAGACAATAGTTCCAAACAAGCATTAATAAATACAAAGTATGGGATTAAAAGTCAATAATTCTGATTTTCCTTTATTGCATACACTAACTATATCACCTTAATTAAACCCTGAGCCATGATGTTACCAAAGTTACTGATAAAAGGGAGCATAATTTTTTCTAAATTCATGTACTAAGAAATACATTCTGAACAAAATATATAAAAATATAAGAAAGCTCTCCTTCAATTTTTAAAAAGATTTTCTTGGTTTGAGATCCTTTTGGAGAAGTGTAGCAGGCTGCAGTTCCTCAACCTGAAAAAAAGAGGACACCTTTTACAATTCTATTTCAATGCAAAACTTGATCCAACTTGGATTCTAATATCAGATCCCATTTTGATATCACTAATAATCATCCGTTTACTATTTCATCAGGTAAAGAGACGAACATTAGAACAATCTACTAGAATTTTCAGTACAGTGCCGAAGTCTTTCTACTTACCAGAGAGTTAACTTTTCAAACTGCACGTTGAGGTTCTCTGCACTTCCAGGGGACAAGACAATCAGTCTCAGGCTTTGGGCTGCTTCACAACCTTCATCTGGGGTTCATCATCTGGATATCATCAACCCAGACTGGTCATGTCCCAGTTTAACCTAGGTAAAAAATAAAATATTAGTCATAGTCAAAACCCCAAAAATTAGGGATACTGCACTATAAATTTAACTGACGCTGCAAGAGTTTTCTGATGTTGTCGATGCGAAGGGTTTCGCGGAAGTCTAGGGAGAGTTTAGGCTTTTTATGGGCTGGGAAATTTACTTCAAAACGTCCACATCATTTATGTGAAAAGGGGCAATCGAAAAACAGGTTTCGAAAGTCTTGAAAGTACGAGACTTTACTACAAGGAGCGTAATCACATCTATTAATGGTATCCCTCTAAGGTGAAACTAATACGATGAAGATTTGACAGGCACGAATTTTAGACATTAAACCCAAGCAAATGTAGATACATATGAATACAATATGTCAAAAGGCGTTGAAATTACCACCGCAGACTGTCATTAAGCTAGGCACAGCTTTGCTTAAATGTAGACATGTACGCAGTCGGTAAATATCTTGCCAAAGAGAAGACGAGTGAATGGCAAAATGGTTCTTAGATAGTAAGATGGGTATTTCAGGTGATGCGATGGATTAAGTGTAAAGCTTGGATGATATACTCACAGGGGAGCATTCTTAGCAGCCACTGAGACTGTACTTAATCCTAGAGAGTATAACCTATTAAGTGAGGTAGGACATGCAAAAGTCAATAGACGTTTGTTAGGGCACCGCCTCCCTTAGTTCACCCGTGAAACAGCTAACCTGCCAATCACGCACTGATAGACGAATGTGAGTCAGACGAGTGAGCGAGTCCAAGAGCAAGTCCGGGCACTCGAACGCCTGATTCACATCTCGCTCAAGCTCACACACGCTCCACCTGCAAGAGATGTTGCCGGCCGGCGCTGCCTCGGGCCTCTAGCACGCGGTCACATCGCCGTCACAAGTCTGGTCGCTTACGATGCTTGTGAACAGTGGGGGTGGTAGTAGGTCGAACAGCATCTGGCCCAGGACATTGTCTAGGTCCTACAGTGAACTACAGACGGATCAGGCAAGGATACTGAAGCAAGTGACAACTAGAAGGTCGCCTCACGTGAGTATTGGGTCTTACCTGGATACCTGTCGCTGCACTGCTCTCCTTATTTTTGTTTCCGCTTTTTAATCAGAGCTCTTGGTGATTGTTCGGTATTTTCAGTGGTGATATGATTATGGTCGCAAGGAATCATTGAAAAAACTTTTAAAGGTTTCCTTAAAAATTAGATTTATTGGTACGCAGTACACTTAAAAGTAAACAATATCGACTTTTTTTGTTTTACTTAAAAAAAACTCAAGTCTCCTGGTTTGTTCAAACATGTGACGCAATCATGAATAAGACTTCATTCGTCTAAATCACTTTTAGTAACTTTATTTCAAACTGATATAGAATGCCTCTGCCACCAAGATCTGATTATCGGTGCATGCACACGTCGCTGTCAGCCTCTACTTCGCATCTAAAAGCGTCGGGGGGGCATGTCACGGGGAGGACCGGGGTAGCTACAAGAGAACATGAAAATAGTCATATCATTTTCCAGCTCAAGACAAGCCATAAAAAGGTTAAATGTTTACTAATCGCAAGTTAAGAGAATCGATAGTAATGGACAGTAATAAACTATTTCAAAGTCTGATAACGATTATTCTGTGGGCATCGCAAGGTTACCTTTTACCTTTCGATTAATCTCGTTACTGTCCTACTTAGCAAGCGATATTGTCCCTTAATTTATAAAGACACTGCAACACACAAAATGGAATTAATTATGCCCAAATATAACATTATTTCACAAAATTCCCAGAGGCGCGCTGCAGTTCCTACTCACCGGCGTGGTGGACTACGTCGGGGAGGGGATCTTCCACGAGGAGGGAACATTTCCCGTCCACCTCCATACATATCGCGCCTACAGGGAGTTCGATCGAGTTAATAAAGTTACCAAGACATACAATCATAAATTCGTTTAGAAATCAATTATTCCATACATTAAGAGTTCGGTAAAGTTAGTAAAAGTTGTCAAAACATTTATATGCCAATAATCATTCCAAGCACTTTTAAAGGTAATGCCAGTGTACTTACTCAGCTCGTGGTCCGTACATGTCTCCGTATGGGTCATCTCTGCGATCAT
>BOPN01001486.1:175548-183048 GCA_017312705.2 Penaeus japonicus
CCTTCCACCCAGTCTGGAAATCCAAAGCTAGCTCCCTCTTTTTTCCGGACGTCAGCGTTCGCGTACGCACCGGTGGCTTTCAATCTACGAACGCACCGCTAAAACGATGTTGACTCACCCACGTTTCTTAAATCCTTTTTGCAATATTCTGTCCTTTCCACATGTGTACCAGCTTCACTCGTTTATGATTTGCTGCAACGCGAAAGGTTGCAGGGAGGGGATAAGTCCCTGGTCGGACAAATCCCCCGCTGGAAATGGAAAATAGGAGGGAAAAATAAATTCGAAAGGGTGCTCTCTCTCCCTTCGCTTCTGTGGGACCATTGGTGATGAAACGCGAGAGAGGGAAAGAGGGGGAGAGGGAAAGAGGGAGAGAGAAGGGGAGAGGGAGAGAGGGAAATAGGGAAAGAGGGGGAGAGGGAGAGGGAAAGAGGGGAGTGGGTAAGAGGGAGAGGGAAAAAGGGAGAGAGGGAAAAGAGGAAAAGATTGAGAGAGGGAAATAGGGGGAGAGGGTAAGAGGGAGAGAGGGAGAGAGGGGGAGAGGGAAAAGGAAGAAAGGGAAAGAAGGAGAGAGGGAAAGTAGGAAAGAAGGAGAGGGAGTAAGAGAAAAGGGGAGATGAAGAGAAGACAGGGAAAGAGAGGGAGAGGGAAAATGGAAAAAAAGAGAGAGAAAGAGAGGGAGAAAGAGAAAGAAGGAGAGAGGGAGAAATTAAAAGATGGAGAAATGAAAAGTAGGAAAGAAGGAAAAAGGGAAAAAGGGAAAGAGGGAAAGAGGAAAAAAAGGAAGAACCTTTCAAACCCCCATTAAAGATAATGGAAATAGAATTGAAAAAAAAGACAGAAACTATGAATGTATAACTTGAAAGTTCATGTTTTGCCTTGACCATTTTATTGCTCTTAAAACCCACTTCCTCCTGCTGGATCCTCCTAACCCGGGAGTATATTCTGCCTGCATGTGTGCCGATGTTTATCTCTCCCCTTCTCTCTCTCTCTTTCTTTCTTTCTCTGCGTGTGTCCCTGTCTGTCGGTGTGTGTATGTGTCTCTGTTTCTCTCCATTTTTTTTCACGTCTCTTCGTTATTTCCTTCGTTTGTCAATCAACCTACCTGTGTGTATGTCTGTTTGTTTGCCTTTATTTTCCCCTCTGTCTATCTTTGGATTTGTCACTCTCTCTCTCTCTGTCTCTCTTTCTCTTTTTGTTTTCTCTGTTCACCATATCTCTCTCTCTTTCTCTTTTTATTTTCTCTGTTCACCATCTCTCTCTCTCTCTCTCTCTCTCTCTCTCTCTCTCTCTCTCTCTCTCTCTCTCTCTCTCTCTCTCTCTCTCTCTCTCTCTCTCTCTCTCTCTCTCTCTCTCTCTCTCTCTCTCTCTCTCTCTCTCTCTCTCTCTCTCTCTCTCTCTCGAGGACATTGTTACATTCTGGATGATAAAGGCCTTTGCTGACACTAATTCAATTTGCATACTCCTTTTTTCTCTCATTCGGGCGCAAATACCCGTCCCTTTTGAATGTGAAACACTGATGCAGCTGATCTGATTATGTTTAATTGTGCCGTTATGATTAACGGGTGACGGTTTTTTTTTTAAATGAAATTTCAGAAAAAAAAAGAAATATAAAAAGAGGGAAGCAACCCTATGTGGACAAATATTTCAATAATAATGAATAAACTCTCCGGTTATTAATATAATTACCTGATTGATGATGACAAGCCTACTTTCAAGTGATATGATTGATTGATCATCAAAATCTACATCAAAGATACAGAGGACTCGCATTCAATTACTGCTTTTATTCCAGAAAAAAAAATATCGTGACAAAATCAATAACTGACCATCACAACCCCTTGCAGATCTTCAATCTCCTTGCATACCCCAAAATAACTCTTTTTCGAAGCCTTCTGTTGCACATAATAGCTTCGCGATTCGCCTTAATTTTGAATCCAATTTCGGCCGTTTTGTAGGACCGAGAGAGATATTCTGACGTGCGTGTTGATGTCTGACTATGGCACATGAATCCATTTCATGTCGTAAAAAATAACTGGGACTATGATTACCTATCGCTATTGTAGTCGGTGACTTGGGATACTGACAAAGTACGCTTATTTTTCTTCTTCAATTTACAACTTTACTCTCCAAAAAAACTATAATCTAGACTCGAGAAAAGATAAAAATAACCTTATATCTTCTTTTATCTAGGTTACAGGGTGAAGAAAGATAAACACTAAATAATCATTTCGCATTATCCAATCCGGAGATAATGGCGCCAATATTCTTCCAAGGAACACCTGTTAGTTCAATCCTGCTGACATATCTAGGGATCATCCCTTCACTATAATCAAAGTCATTAAATCAATCACCTCAACTGACATGATTGATTTTATTCAAGATGGCGTCGGCGTGGCAGAGGCAGGCGTCGCTCACGTTGTCGGTTAAACGAATTCGATTCCGTTGTTCCCTTTCTATAGACGGTTCTGGAAGTTGTGCATGGGATCGAACACCCTAAAACTTAGCGTGATATGTGTGAATTTATAACTATACTAATTCTTTTTTTATGGTTATATAGTGGAAGGTTTTGCGGCTTGGGTGCGGTTTGAGAAAATGAGAGGTATGGATTATTTTCTATTGGCTGTGTTCAATCAGGTTGGTATGGTAAGCCATAAAACCTTAAATTCTATGTGTGTGCGTGTAAAGTATTTTTTCAATAAAATGGTATGTAGTACTTATACGCATTAGTTTTTAAAACACAGAGAAATACAAACACATACACGCTCACAAACACACACACAAACACAAACACACACACACACACACACACAAACACACACACACACACATACAAACACACACACACATATATATATATATATATATATATATATATATATATATATATATATATTATACATATATATGTATATATATATATATATATATATATATATATATATATAACATATATATATATATATATATATAGATATATTAATATATATATATATATATATATATACACACACACACATTAATATTTCTATTAATTTATCAACACGTAAATATGCCCACACAGATACGCACACGGATAGAGTGAATAACAAGAAAACTTCAACAATCAGAACAACAACTTGACAGTGCAAAGTCTTCTCTTCAAGATGTCTTGCGAAACTGACCAGAGTTCAACGATAATTGCATGGCAGTGATTCCCGACACTATCCTACAGCATACAAACGATGGCGTTTTCTCCAGATTTGTCCAGATTAATCAGGTTAAATCGATAGCTGTGTGGAAGTAACTCCCATAAACCACAAGAAATACACTATAAACACACAACCACCGGCGACCTAGCAAGATCAGTCAAGACTCTGCAAATACCTGTATCGTAATTATTCCTTACATGACAGCAAGCACAAATGCAACATGCGCCATCAACGCTCGCACGGCACCTCATGCAATTATCAGCGATTTATCCAGATTCATCCGGATTCAATCGATACCTGTATGGAAATAAGCCGCCACACCACAGCAAGCACAGTCACATCATGCACATCACCACATGTAACCCCCAGCAAGCAAGGCGAGTCAGTTCAACGCGCCACATGACAAACCAATACAGTCCACATACCATTGTAAAATGATTCCAGCATCTGCCTCTCACAGACCCTCTCTCACCTCCTTCCTCTTCTTGCCTTTACACCCCCCTTCTCCCTCTTCGCTCCTCCCCTCTCTCTCTCTCTCTCTATTGGCCCGGCTGGTTATCTCATAATGGAGGCTGTCAGAAGAAATCAGAAAAGAGAAAAAGAAACTAATAAATATCGTAAGTTGGCCGATACAGGCACAACGGCGGCGGAAGAGCAACAGATGTCAGCTGATCGGGACAGGCGATCAGATACCAGCTATCACACTGTTTACCATTTTTCTTCCCTCTCCCTTTTTGTTTCCCTTTGGTCTCTTTCCGTTCCTGAGGTCACGGGTGCGGAGGGCGGTGACGTCGGGGAAGAGAATGAGAACGCAGGGGAGGTAAAATTCAATAAATTGATAGCGGGAAATCTTGGTGACAGGAGAGAAAAAGGGAGACACGTGCACGTTGGCAACTCAGGAGTGAGTGACCCACGTTGGCGGGTTAAAAGACTTGGGTTGATCTTTCCTCTGTTCCTCTCTATCTCTTCCCATTCTTTGTCTGTTTAATTATGTTCTTCGTAGCTAGCTGTCTGTCTGTCTGTCTCTCTCTCTCTCTCTCTCTCTCTCTCTCTCTCTCTCGCTCACCCTTACTATATCAGTTACTCTCATCTCCTATCTTTCCCCCCCTTTCACTCTTCCTGCCTTTCTCATCTTTCATGTCCCTCAGTCATTTATTCCTCCCGTTCCTTCCTTCCTTACATTCCTCTCTCTCTCATTCGTTTCTCCCTTCCCCTTTCTTCATTCACTCTCCCGTTCCTCCTTTTTCTTTCTTGCCTCCTTCCTCCTTACTTCACCCATTTCTTATTACTTTTATTCCTTTTTCCTTTCCTTCGTCCATCTGTTCCTCACCCTCCTCCCTTGCTCTGTCCCTCCTTCCCTCCCTCCCTCTCTCGCCATTCTCTAACTTTCACCTTCCCTCCCTCCCTCCCTTCCTCCCCCCCCCCTCCTACTTTTCCCATTATGCTCTTCTGTGTTTTCTTCCCTTCGTTATCATATTTTTATTCACTTCCCTTCCTCCTTTTTTTCGAAGAATGAGAAGAAAAATGAAGAAGACGAATAAGACGAAGAAGAAAATGAAGGAGAAGACGACGAAGAAGATGACGAAGTTGAAGATGCAGAAGGTGAAGATGAAGAAGAATACCAAAGTGAAGACAAAGAAGAAAAATGAAGAGGAATACGAAGAAGAAATGGAAGACGAAAAAGAAAGAGGAGAAGACGAACTAGAAGAGAAGAATATGAGAATTTGGAGAAAAAACACGAACAATAACAAGACAAAAAGAGAGAGAAAAAAAAACAATAATAACAAATCAAATAAAAAAGGAATAAGAAAGAAAGAAAAGCAAATATTTACTCTTCCATCCCTCCCCCCCCCATCTGAAAAAAAACAGAAGAAAAAGAGGAAAAGAGAAAGAAAGAAAGAAAGAAAGAAAGAAAAGAAAAAAAAAAGGAAAACGACACGACCAGAAATAAAGAAGAGAACACGACAGCCACAGCAGGTTCGCGGGACAGGTAAGCGAGGGAAGGAAACCAAGAGGAAGGTATATAGGCGGCGAGGTTATGTGTGGCGAGGCTCTACGGACAGGTAACTAGGGGAAAGGGATGATAAAAGGGGTAACTAGGAGAGAAGGGAGGATGAAAGAAGGGAGGGGGGGAATACGTGGAGATGAGTGACAAAAGGGGGGGGGGGGATTCGTGGTTAAGGGAAGAAGAGAGAGGGGGCGAAGAGCAGGAAGGGGGAAGGTGGGAAGGAAGGAGGGAAGAAGGGAAGGATAGGGAGAGAAGGAGAGGGAGAGAAGGAGAGAGAGAGAGAGGAAGAGAGAAAGAGAGAGGGAGAGAGAGAGAGAATGTCAGAGACAGAAAAATAGAAAGCGGGAGAAAATGAGAGTTAGAGCATAAAAAAATGGAAAGAAGAGAGAAAAGAAGAGGAGGAGAGGAGGGGAGAACAGAAGGAGAGAAGAGGAAAGACTTTAACCTTGAAATAACCATTTATATACATTATGTCTGTTGTAATTATTATAATGTCCATCGAATATTATTTGCAAATGTATGCTTTTGCTACCGTATTCTATATAATGCAATAGTCAATGTAATTTGTATCTTTCATGTCATTTTAGCTGTTATATATATTATACCACATTCACATATATACATACAAATACGTACGCTCGATGCTTCACCGATCTGTCTACCCCTCTCTTATTGTCACGCCAGACATACCAGTGTTGTTTTGTTTTTCCCTTTGCAAGAGCTATGTATTGATGCAACACTTCCCTCATCACATTCCAAATGTCACATGTCACGAGAAAACACGTGATTCACACATAGCCTGAGACAAATCACACATTGTGGTAGCCAGTTCTCGGACGAACAGCCATCACTCCAACGTCCTACTGTTCAAGCTTAACAAGAAAGCTGTTTCTGCTGTGTTCATCACACCCTAAGGCACGTTACCACCCCTCAGCAGCGTCCAACTCGGACCTGTTAAAAAGACGATAGAAGAAGAGAGGTCAAGAGAGGAAAGAAAAGAAAAGAGGAAAAAGATGAGGAGAGGAAAGAGAAAAAGGGAGGAAAGAGAAGAGAGGAACGAAAAAAAAGAGATGACAGGTAAAGAGAGAGGAAGAGAGGAAAAGAGAGGAAGAAAAGAAAAGATGAAGGAAAATACGAGAGAAGAAGAGAGGTGAAGAGAAGAGAGAGAAAAGGAGAGGAAAAGAGAAGAAGAGAGAGAGGAGAAGAGAGAAAAGAGAAGAAGAGAAAAAGAGAGGAGAAGAGAAAAAGAGAGGAGAAGAGAAGAAGAGAGAAGAAGAGAAAAAAAGGGGAAAAGAGAAGAAGAGAGGAGAAGAGAAAAAGAGAGGAGAAGAGAAGAAGAGAGGGAAAGAGGAGAAAAGCGAGGAGAAAAAGAGGAAACGCGAGTAGACGGGGCAGTCACGTGCTCCTCCACACCTTTGCCGCTTACGTAACATGCCAACCAAGAAATCCATATGACGAATGTCCTGATGTCAGTTGCCTTGGGATATGATTTTCTGGAAGGAGAAGCAGGAGAGAAAGAGAGGGAGGAGGAGGAGGAGGAGGAGGAGGAGGAGGAGGAGGAGGAGGAGGAGGAGGAGGAGGAGGAGGAGTAGGAGGAGGAAAAGAGATGGTTAGGGGAGGGAGAGAAGAGGAGGGAGGGTGGAGGAAGAGAGAGGATGAAGGGAGTGAGAGAGGAGGATGGGGATAGGAAGGTGGAGGGAGGATGAAGAGAGAAGGGGGAGGGAGAAGGATTAAGACAAGAGATGGTAGGAAGAAAAGAGAAGAAGGAAGGAAACGTTGATAGGAAGGGAGTGAGAGAGAGATGGAGGGCGTAGGAGATAGAGAAGGAGAGAATGAAGAAGATGGGGAGGGGGGAGAGTATCAAAAGAAGAGAAAGTAGCAGAAAAAAACAACAAAGAAAGGAGAGGAAGTAGGACGAGAAACAAGAGAAACAGCGGAAGAGTTCGGATTAAAACCTAATGAAACACACACATAAACAAACAAACAGTTAGAAAGAAATAATAAAGCAAATAATCAAAGAGAAAACCTTTAAGTGAAGAATCAACCACAAAAAGAAAAAAGTGACAGAGAAAAGCAAAGAGATGAGAGAAGAGAGAAGAGAGATGACGTCTGTGTTACGTAATGGCAGACAAAGGGATCCCGCAACCAACATCACGGGGTGAAGATGGGAATACGGCGGCCATGTTGGATGTTCATTTTTTTCTGGTTGCTGGAGGCAGGGAGAAATATTTTGATGTATGGTTGACAAAGAGAGAAGTGGCATGGTGGGCGAGAGAGGTGGAGTTCTTTCGCTTTCTCTCTATC
>BOPN01001486.1:188048-190548 GCA_017312705.2 Penaeus japonicus
ATGATGATGAAGATGATGATGAAGATGAAGATGATGATGATGATGATGATGATGATGATGATGATGATGATGATGATGATGATGATGATGATGAGGAGGAGGAGGAGGAGGAGGATAACGATAACGATAACGATAACGATAATGAGGATTATAGTTATTGTTTTTATTCCTGGTATCGATTTTATCATCAGTTATTCGAATAATTTCTGTCATAATATCTGTTATTGATGTTAGAATGGCTAGGATAAAAGAGTATTACTGAAGCTTTAACTTTAATGCTTGGAATATTGCTTCTACCTACAGGGACAATATTCACAAAACAATCAATCCCGGAATTTACAATAAAAAATAAAAATTATAATTGCAGAATTCAGGTGTTATGCATTCATCACAGTCCATCAAAAATGGATCAAAACTGATTTCTTATTGAATTGGCCATCACAATGAATTTATGAATGTCATAAAAGAAATAATGCCTTTGAACTGCTCGTTTGATTCCTGTCACGAACAGAAAACGGGAATAACCGAACCGTGCAGCCCCGCTCGAAAATCAGGAAGGAATTTCTGGCAGGAATATATTGCTGAGACTTTCATGCTGCAAGTGAATCCTTTGGTAGGAAATAAGTGAACACCGGTGCTCGAAATCTTCTTCTTGTCCGAAATGAGACTATCGGAAGTATCGAAAACATGTTGAAATCAAGTTTTATGATTTTTTCTACCGTGAAATAATGATGAGATAGATGTAATAGTAGAATGAGATATACAGCTGTTTCCCCACAACTGCTACCGTCGAAACTAGCAACACGAAATAGTAATATCAATACTATTTTTTTTTCCTTCTCTAAATTTTCACAGATCACCAACTTTAATACCAAAAAGTTGCAATGCCATCTTTAAGGCCATAAACTTATGCAACCTCAAGGTTCGAATTCCTTTCGAGTACAAACAACAACAACAACAACAAAACAGGATAAGGAAGTGATAACGACATATTGCATTTTGTTCACTTCCTTTTCTCACTAGTAATTCTGATAACGATAAGATAATCGTAACGTTATTTTTATTCTTACTATTTTTTTTAAAGACATAATCTGCATCACTTTATGAAAACCTTTAGGAGGCTGGTCGGGTCTATTGATTCTTTTTCAGTTTCATTTCGTTTTAGGAGTTGTTGTTGCCTTTGTAAGGAAAAAAAGAGCCAGTAGTTTATTATCATAAATCCATCAATATTAATCGGTTAGTCAATCAAACAATCATTCATCATCGTCATCATCACTATCTTTATCATCATCATTATCATGATCATCACTATCTTTATCATCATCATTATCATTATTATCATCATCATCATCATCGTCACTATCTTTATCATCATCATTAGCATCATCACTATCATTATCATTATTATTATCATTATCATTATCAACATCATTATCATCATCATCATCACCACCACCACCATCATCATCATTATCACTATTTTTATCATCATCATTATCATCATCACTATCATTATCATTGTTATTATTATTATCATTATCATTACCATCATCATCATCATCTTCATCATCATCATCATCTTCATCATCATCATCATCATCACCATCACCATCACCATCACCATCACCATCACCATCACCATCACCATTACCATCACCATCACCATCATCATCATCATCCTTCTCATCCTCATCAATAGAAGTGCAATCACAATTTCACTATCCTTAACATAACCACCATTACCACTGTATCTTCTGCCAATAATCCGTCACAATGTACGTATATGTAGAAACAGACACGATAAAGACACAACAAAAACACAAAAGAATATAAATCCCTTAAATCAAAAATCCCACTTCAGAAAATTATCAAGAGCTCAAAAAAATTCAGACAGGAAACCACTCCTTTCACGAACCGCACGAACCGGAAACGTCACGAAATCCCGATTAAAGAGATTCTGTGTGATTCAATTTGTGATGCGTCGTCTTGCCTTTTGATGTGTTATGGAAGCTGCCAGAAACGTCATGGCGGTCGAGTATGAAGATGGAGGAGTGGGTCTTTGTGTCTTCTTTGCTTCCCCCCTTCTCCCCCTTTTTTTTCTCTCTTTCTGTGTCATCATCTTCGTGTGTTTATTTTCTTTCTTTTTTTGTGTGTTCTTTTGTTTTCGAGGGTTTCTTCTTCGCTATGTCTTTGTTTTTTTTTCTTAGTGTGTCTTTTCGCTTTTGTTTTTATGTTTCCATTTCTTTCTTTCTTTCTTCCTTTTTTGTTGGCATCCGTTTACCTCTTCTTTCATCTCCTGTCTTTTCCTTCTCCTCTTCTTTTATTTTTTTACTTATATCCTCTTTTCGTTATTCTTATGGTTTATTTGGATGTGCTTACTGCCATTATCAGGTTGAACTCTTGAGGTATCGATGCTTGTATACACACACACATCATTCTGTGTGTGTGTGTGTGTGTGCACATATACACACGCAGTATTCAGTTCTTAGGATTCATATTT
>BOPN01001486.1:205548-210548 GCA_017312705.2 Penaeus japonicus
TATTAACATCAATGCACTCGAATGAATAAAGTAAATCACACACGTACATAACATGTACTTAATATTCTATAAATGGGATTGCATATGCCTTTGATATAATTTTGTTGTAAATATTTATTAAAAAAAAAGAGCTGCACAAATTAATCTGAAGGTACAAGAAGAAGAAGAAGAAGAAGAAGAAACAGATAATTCTAGGTTTTCGCTTATATAATAATTAACCGAAAATTTTAATCCTAACCGTATTATCAACTTTGCACAATTTCCAGCGATTCACCGACAAAAATATAAGATCTGCAGTAAAACAAACAACAATAACGTCCAAAGTGAAACAAGGAAACAACATCCATAATAATAATAAGAGTCCTCCACCGACCTTGTTTGAGTTGTGTCCAATCCAGATGAAGAGGGTGTCCCAGGAGTCCAGCAGCATGACGTCATCGTCCACGAGATCGACTTGAGAGAAGTTGATCACTTCTTCGGCTGTATAGAAAACGGAATTCTCTTTTAAAAAAGGGGATATAGAAAACGGATCTCTGTTGCTTCGTCTTGATACCTATTGCATTTTTTTTTAAATTTTGTATTTAGTAGCGATGGGAATATATCAACTCATGAGTGAACAACAATAGATTACTCGAAAAAGCAGAAGTAAACCTTTGTCTACACACACGCACATACATAAATACAAACACACACATACACAAACACCCCCATACAATCAAACACACACACACACACACACACACACACACACACACACACACACACACACACACACACACACACACACACACACACACACAACCCTCCTTCCCACACAACCATCCCTCCCCCCCCTCCCCCTCCCCTCCACACCCACAGAAACTCACCCTTGAAGACTCCCGTGGCGTTGCTGCACTGGAAGAGCCTTGGAGGATGAGCTGGCAGTTCCTCCTTCAACTTGGCGGTCGTCGCATAGGGCTCCTTCCCTCCGAGGGCGCGCCAGAAATCTTCCTTTTCGTGTCCTGAAAAGAAGTGTTTTTGTAGAGAGACTGCTGTTCTTTTTATGATTTCTTGTGTGTTTGTGTACTCCTTTACTCATTTGTCCATCTATTCACCCATTTATTTATTCAATGACTTATTCATTTGTTTTATTTGTTTATCCTTTATTTATCTAACTATTCATGTATTTATCAATTCATACATTCACGTATTTATCTGTTTATTCCCTTATTTATTTATGTCTCCATACATTTATTTATCGATCTCTTCATTCATTAATGTGTCTATTAATGTATCTTATTATTGGTATACATGTCAATCAACCTCTTCCTCTTTACCTCGTCGCGTTCCTCTTCCCTCATTTCTCTCCTTCCTCTTAGCCTATCTCTTTCCCCATTAATCATATTCCTCATTCATATAAACATATGATCTAAAGTTATGATATTGAGATGTGAATGTACTTATAATGTACCTCATTAGACTCCTTCTCTCCTCTTTTTATTTCCCTTCTCTCGTTTTTTCCCCCTCTAAGAGCCTACTTCCTGCACTCTACACCCTCTCTTGCACTTTCCTTATCGATTCGACCTCTTCCCCCTCACTCTGCCTCTCACTCTTCTACTTCACCTCATCTCCAATTATCCCCTTACTTCTTTCCCTCTCGGCGACTCCCCTTTTTCTCCTCGAGTCCTTCATATGGTTCTCATTTCTTCTTCTTCATTAACTCCCTCATCCCCTCTCAAAGGATTCCCCTCGTGCGAAAAAAGGGTGACTTAAGTATTTGTCTCCCCTTCTCTGTTTGATCTCTCCTTATTCCCTTTACTCTTCTCTATATTGACCTACTTTATCCCTCATGAATTATCTTTCTCTTAGAAAAGCGTGAGGATAAGTATGAGGTTCTCCCTTATTCCTCCCCAACTATCCTCCTATGCAATAGCAAAAGGGTAGAGTATGAGGCTTACCCTTATCCTCCCTTAAACAGCTGAGACAAACTCCCGTCATACCCTCATTAGTCTTCCCATATCCCTCCCGGACAAACAATCCCCTCATACGAAAATAAAACGAAAAGAGTATGAGGTTCTTATTCCGTCAAACTTATTTCTCCAAAATGGTCTCTCTCATCATCAACAAAGGGCAACGATAAAGGGGTAAAACATGAAGCTCCCCTTATTCCGCCGAAACTATGAGGCTCCCTTTATCCCTCCTAAAACACGAGGCTCCCCATATCCCTCCCAAACCATGAGTACCCTAATGATCCTCCCAAAACATGAGACTCCCCTCATTCCTCCTAAATCCATGAACCCCCCCCCCAAAAAAAAAAAAAGTAAAATTCCCAAACTCACACAATAAAGAAAAGGGTAAAAAAAAGAATACAATTCTTCCTTTCCTCCTTTACCTTCAGACACGATGACGGTGTCTCCCCTGCTCGACGCAAAGGTCTTAGCCATCTCCCTCTCGTCGCCCGTGGAACCCTTCCCGCACCACACGTAGGTTGTCTGGGGCGTCGCCACCACGAAGCAGTCGTTGGAGTTGAGGCAGCCGGCGCGGAGGTCGACCTTGAGGGGGAGAGGAGGGAGATGTAAGGTGGAGGAAGTTGGGTTGGGAGTGGGAAATGGAGAATGGTGGATTGATGTTTCTATACACAAGAAATCCGTCTGGATTCTTTTGGAGGTGAAGACGGAATCAATCAGGTCTCTTGATGTATCATCTGTCAATGACCCTATTTTTTATGTTTTTTTTTTCTGTCGGGATTGATTTTCCCTGACGTTTTTCTTATATGGTGAAACTTCTCATTCTTTCTCTATTCTTTTTGTTTGTTTTGTATATTCTCCCTTCAGTGATCTCTTTACTTTTCTTTTTTTTGTTTATTTTTTCCATCTTTCTCATTTCTTTCTCATGTAGATTGACTTCCTAATTCTTCATAGATGATGGTAATCTTTATCTAAATATAATATCAATTATTTTTTTCCATATAAATCATATATCAATAAACCCTCCCCCCCCCACAAGATCCGAAATGTAATAAGATCTCACTTATAAGAGAGAGAGAAATTAAAGGCTCTTATCATTGATGTCAAGTTGACAGATGAAGATGCTAATGGGGAATCAGTCATCTTAATTGACTCTCAGGCTTTTTATCTGGAGTTTTAATCTACATCACATATTTTTTCTAATATATAATATATATATATATATATATATATATATATATATATATATATATATATATATATATATATATATTTTTTTTTTTTTACAGAACCCATGTAGCTTAATATCCTGGATGAAAAAGATCTTTGTTGCAAAAAAATATGTTTGAAATTATATATATAATCCTCTTTTGTATCACGGAGTACTATTCAGAAACTAATATAACGTAATCCTATTAATTCAAAGCCCATCTGATGAATGATGACAGAGCTTATGCGGTATTATACATTTTTTTATTAATTACAAAATATAATTTAGAGATTACACTCACTCTCATTCTCTCTGTTCTTATGTCATTTTCTGTCTTCTTTCTTCTCTTTTCTCGCTTTATCGGTCTCTTTCTCGTTTCCCTTTCACTCTGTCGGTATGTCTGCCTATCTCTTTTTTTCTCTTTCACTCTCTCTTTATCTCTCAGATACAACCTTCTCGGTCTTTTTGTTCTTTCTCTCTCTCTGTTTGTCTGTCTATCTATCTATCTATCTATCTGTCCTTCCCTACTTCTCCCCCTTTTCTCTTTCTGTCACTTACTCTCCTTCCCTGCCTCGCGCTCTCTTTTCTCTTCATCATTCATATTCACTCTCCTCGGTACCTTATCTCTCTCTCTCTCTCTCTCTCTCTCTCTTTCTCTCTCTCTCTCTCTCTCTCACTTCTACCGCTCTTTCCCTCCCTTCCTCTCTCTGTCTCTCACTCCTACCGCTCTTTCCCTCCCTTCCTCTCTCTGTCTCTCACTCCTACCGCTCTTTCCCTCCCTTCCTCTCTCTGTCTCTCACTCCTACCGCTCTTTCCCTCCCTTCCTCTCTCTGTCTCTCACTCCTACCGCTCTTTCCCTCCCTTCCTCTCTCTGTCTCTCACTCCTACCGCTCTTTCCCTCCCTTCCTCTCTCTGTCTCTCACTCCTACCGCTCTTTCCCTCCCTTCCTCTCTCTGTCTCTCACTCCTACCGCTCTTTCCCTCCCTTCCTCTCTCTGTCTCTCACTCCTACCGCTCTTTCCCTCCCTTCCTCTCTCTGTCTCTCACTCCTACCGCTCTTTCCCTCCCTTCCTCTCTCTGTCTCTCACTCCTACCGCTCTTTCCCTCCCTTCCTCTCTCTGTCTCTCACTCCTACCGCTCTTTCCCTCCCTTCCTCTCTCTGTCTCTCACTCCTACCGCTCTTTCCCTCCCTTCCTCTCTCTGTCTCTCACTCCTACCGCTCTTTCCCTCCCTTCCTCTCTCTGTCTCTCACTCCTACCGCTCTTTCCCTCCCTTCCTCTCTCTGTCTCTCCCTCCTTCCCCCTCCCTTCCTCTCTCTGTCTCTCACTCCTACCGCTCTTTCCCTCCCTTCCTCTCTCTGTCTCTCACTCCTACCGCTCTTTCCCTCCCTTCCTCTCTCTGTCTCTCACTCCTACCGCTCTTTCCCTCCCTTCCTCTCTCTGTCTCTCACTCCTACCGCTCTTTCCCTCCCTCCCTCTCTCTGTCTCTCACTCATACCGCTCTTTCCCTCCCTTCCTCTCTCTGTCTCTCACTCCTACCGCTCTTTCCCTCCCTCTCTCTGCCGCTCTTTAAGACGTACCTCAATGGCCTTGGTGTTGTGGCTGGTGGTGCCGCGTATCTGTAGCATGTAGGACGATTTGCGGCCCTCGTCTCTTGCACCGGAACCTGGTGGATGGAGAGAAATAAAAAAAAGTTTTATTTTGGGGGAGTGTGTATAAAGGTGTCTCTGACAGTATTCTTTTGATAAATGACAGTTTTATTTGTTGTGTCTTTTTTTTTTGCTTTTTTGGTTATGTCATGTGTCTTTTTCTTTCTCCCTTTTTGGGACAAATTCTTTATTGGAAT
>BOPN01001486.1:238048-255548 GCA_017312705.2 Penaeus japonicus
AGAAAGAAAGAAAGAAAGAACAGGACTTCATTGCTATCTGTCTTCCACTGTTGAAGGAACATTTAACAAGCAAATAAATAGTTCTGCAAGACTCACAACACAGAACAGATGTGCAAATGTTCTTTTAAAATGAGATCCGGTTCAACACATCTTGGATAATGCATAATGAATACATTTTCTTTTTATAGATATATCACGCAAACCGATTATCCGAGTTTCTAGTCAAGCGTAAATCGGAATCACTAATTGAATATTTTCTTCAGAATTAAGGAATAAATTGGTTTACCAAAAGTTAAGTAATTAGAAGGAAGGGCAATCATTTTCAAGATTTAGTATGGCTATAGAGCAAGCAGTGGTCACTTATCCATGTATTTTATTTTTTTTATTTTTATTTTTATTTTTTGTAATTTGATATTGTAAATACTGTAGATGTGGCAATGTCTGCAGTGTCTTCTTAGAGAGAGAGAGAGAGAGAGAGAGAGAGAGAGAGAGAGAGAGAGAGAGAGAGAGAGAGAGAGAGAGAGAGAGAGAGAGAGAGAGAGAGAGAGAGAGAGAGAGAGAGAGAGAGAAAGAGAGAGAGAGAGAGAGAGAGAGAGAAAGAGAGAGAGAGAAAGAGAGAGAAAGAGAGAGAAAGAGAGAGAGATATTCATCATATTGAAACAAAACAAACGTATAAACAAACAAGGGGAAGAGGAAAGTGGAAGAGAATAAGGAAATGACAAAGAAAATAAAGAAATGAGAAAGCGAAGAAGAAAAGGATGAAGCTGAAAATAAGATCAAAGAAAACGAAAAACTCGAAAATGAAGATGAAGAAAAACGAAAAACTCGAAAACGAAGACGAAAAAGAAACAACAAACTCGAAAAGTCGAAAATAAAACAAAATCACAAAGTCAAAAAAAAAAAAGACAAAAAAAAAAGAAAAAAAAAAAGAGAAAGAGGAAGTCGAAGAAAAGTAATAAAAAGAAAAGAGCCGAAACAAGCGACACATCACAATGGCGCCATTCCACCTGCAGCACATGTCATAAAGAAGGCAGCCAAGTGGTACAAATGTTATGAGAAATGAATCCGAGTCTTGTATAAGAAGGCGCAGAGATGCATGAGGATGACTATCTGTGTGGGTCTGTGCACGCGCGTGTCTTTATTTTTTTTCTGTTTATGTGTGTGGAGGTATCTGTGTGGGTCTGTGCACGCGCGTGTCTTTGTTTTTTTTCTGTTTATGTGTGTGGTGGTATCTGTGTGGGTCTGTGCACGCGCGTGTCTTTGTTTTTTTTCTGTTTATGTGTGTGGTGGTATCTGTGTGGGTCTGTGCACGCGCGTGTCTTTGTTTTTTTTCTGTTTATGTGTGTGGTGGTATCTGTGTGGGTCTGTGCACGCGCGTGTCTTTGTTTTTTTTCTGTTTATGTGTGTGGTGGTATCTGTGTGGGTCTGTGCACGCGCGTGTCTTTGTTTTTTTTCTGTTTATGTGTGTGGTGGTATCTGTGTGGGTCTGTGCACGCGCGTGTCTTTGTTTTTTTTCTGTTTATGTGTGTGGTGGTATCTGTGTGGGTCTGTGCACGCGCGTGTCTTTGTTTTTTTTCTGTTTATGTGTGTGGTGGTATCTGTGTGGGTCTGTGCACGCGCGTGTCTTTGTTTTTTTTCTGTTTATGTGTGTGGTGGTATCTGTGTGGGTCTGTGCACGCGCGTGTCTTTGTTTTTTTTCTGTTTATGTGTGTGGTGGTATCTGTGTGGGTCTGTGCACGCGCGTGTCTTTGTTTTTTTTCTGTTTATGTGTGTGGTGGTATCTGTGTGGGTCTGTGCACGCGCGTGTCTTTGTTTTTTTTCTGTTTATGTGTGTGGTGGTATCTGTGTGGGTCTGTGCACGCGCGTGTCTTTGTTTTTTTTCTGTTTATGTGTGTGGTGGTATCTGTGTGGGTCTGTGCACGCGCGTGTCTTTGTTTTTTTTCTGTTTATGTGTGTGGTGGTATCTGTGTGGGTCTGTGCACGCGCGTGTCTTTGTTTTTTTTCTGTTTATGTGTGTGGTGGTATCTGTTTATGTGTGTTTATGTGTTCGAGGGGGGGGGGGGGGTTGTTTATGTGGTTGTGTGTGTGTGTTAGGGGGTGTATGCCTTTCTGTCTATTATGAGTGTACGTGTAAATGTATTTATTCGTGTGTTTGTATGTGTTTAGATATATTTGCTTATGTTTCTGTATGTGTATGTAGGTGAGTGTATGTGTGTCTATTTAGATAAATTTGCTTGTATGAATGTATATATATATATATGTGTGTGTATGTGTATGTGTGTGCGCGCGTGTATGTGTATGCGCGTATATTAGGTATATTTGCTTGTATATATGTGTTTGTATGCAAGTATGTTTAATGTTAGAAAGGCGCTTTAAGCACACAAGCACGTTATCTTCATTTCCCTCCAATTCATAAACACACGATCCAAACGTGTTCGGAATTCAAAATCTGATCCAGCGTTCTGGCACATTGACCGCAGACTCGGCATAACGTCATCTCGCAAGGGTGATGCTTAAGGGTGATCCCCTAAATTTTCCATGAACATTAAAAGTATCTTCGGAGGCAGAAAGAAACCCCTCAAAATACCATTTCTAAACCATCTCACCAATATTGAAATTTGTAATACTGTTAAGTCACATTTTACAAATATCTGTACACATTTACCCCCGATTGACCCAATGCAAATCCCTAGTTTTTTACTGGCCTGCGAGCCACCAACAATAGACAGAATAACTGTGTATAAAACACTTTTATCCCTGAGAGCAAACAAAGCTTCACCACCTGGCTCGTTACCTAAGAAACTACTACATGAATTTGCATACGAGATTAGTGAGCCCCTCACGCATGTAATTAATTCAAGCATTGAGAGTGGTATCTTCCCTCGTAGATGGAAAGGTGCTACCATTACCCCATTGGCTAAAAAGAATCCAGTTAATGAATTGGGTGATCTACGCCCTCTCTCCCTCACGCCCGATTTTGGTAAGATCTTGGAAGGTTTTGTAGCCCAGCTCGTTCTCCAAGATATCAGACCAAATTTAGATCCGGAACAATATGGCAATCTAAAGGGAAAGTCACCCACTCACTATATGACATCTTTACTTAATACCATTCTCAAAGCCTTAGACAAGCCTAAGAAAATTGCCCAAATTGTCCTTATAGATTTTAAAAAGGCTTTCGACTTTGTAGACCACACGGTAGCTATTAGAGAACTCTACCTTTTAGGTTGCCGTCCCCACCTTCTAGCATTTGTCACAAGTTTTTTATCTGACCGACGACACAGGGTGCGCTACCAGGATACCCTCTCTGACTGGGACAGTATCTCGTGTGGGGTACCTCAGGGAACCCGGCTCGGCCCAGTCGTCTTTCTGGCCATTATTAACAGACTGTGTAGCAATGTTGATATTCGGGCCAAATATGTCGATGATTTAACTCTTGCTGAGATTGTCGATGTAAAGGAAACCCTTCACTTCACAATGCCAAATCTCCTGAATGAACTTTCAGAAGGTTGCGCATATGCCAAAATGACCCCAAACCCAATGAAATGCGAAGTACTTCATGTATGCCCATCTAAACGACCCATAATGTTCCCTGAACTCATACTAGATAACTCCCCGTTACCTATTGTTAATCATTGTAAATTGTTAGGGATTCACATTAACTCACAATTAAATTGGGATGATCACATCGATTATATAATATCTAAAGCCAGCAGGAACTTGTTTATATTATATAGGGCAAAGCAATTTAACCTGAACCAAACTGTGATTTTCACACTGTATAGTTATTTATCAGAACAATTTTGGAGTACGCAGCACCTGTGTGGCACCCGGGACTCACACAGGCTCATCACAACTCGTCTGGAACGAATTCAAAAACGCTGCTTACGCATCATCTTGTCCCCAAATTATACAGACTATTCCGGACGCCCCTCAATCAACTTGGATGTGAAACCCTATATCTGAGGCGAGAGGAACTTACACTCCGTTTTGGCAAATCCCTCTTAAAGTCTAATGAATTCAGGCATCTACTGCCACAGTACCTGCACGAGATCCATGGTAGGGAAACTAGGAGGGGCAGGCAATTATTGCAACCAGTTAGATGCAGAACGCAACGCTACAAAAACTCGACCATCCCATATATTGTAGGTCAAATCAACCAACTTACGAGTGACCCATGAACCCACTCATCCTAATTTTATTTTACTGCATTTTAACCCAATATATATATTTTATATCATATAACTGTTTGAATAAAGTATGTCCTTACATTTATTACAAACTATTGTAAACCAAGACACTATGTTTTTACATAACGTATTATGTTGTAAACTTTCTTGGATAATAAACCTTATATTATTATTATTATTATTATTATTATTAAACCCAAAAGGAAAATCTTAATAATGATATCTTCACGCTTCGTGAGAGACAGATGATACTGATAATAATGACATTATTGATACGCGTAACTGATGGTGATCGATAATGATGTGTGTGTGTATATCTATCTATCTATCTATCTATTTATCTATCTATCTATCTATCTATCTATCTATCTATATATATATATATATATATATATATATATATATATATATATATATACGTGTGTGTGTGTGTGTGTGTGTGTGTGTGTGTGTATGTATGTATATATATATATATATATATATATATATATATATATATATATATATATATAAATAAATATATATATTATATATATATGACGAAAAAGAAAAAAAAGGAAAAAAAGTATATATATGTATCTCTCTCTCTCTCTCTCTCTTTCTATATATATATATATATATATATATATATATATATATATATATATATATATATATATATATATATATATATATTGGAAATAACATTCATATCCGTAGGTAAATCATATATTCTCCCACCTACTTTATTACTGTGATTCAAATATCTATCCATCATTTTCCTATCTATCTATCCATGTTCCCCATCTGTCTTATCTCTTCAATTTTTAATGGTCTGTATCTCTGCGAGTATTGACTTAGCCATCCGCGCTCCTCTACACTAATACTACACAAACATACATTACAAATTCCCATTAAGATAATTAAGGTTAGTCAATAGTTAATCAGAGTTACCACGGGCGGAGGTCATAACCGCGAAAGGATGTATGTGGGTGTGGGAGATGGTATGTTAAGTATGTGGGGTATGTTGTGCCGTCATCTTTCGTATTTCTGTCTCTTGGTGTCATGCCAAATGAAGCTCTTTCCCCCTCTCCACATATATATATTTTTTTGTTGCCTTTGAATTTGTGTTTCTATGCGGGTGTAGGTGGAGTTGTTACCTTTGCTTTGGGTGTTTGGTTGTTTGTGTGTGTGTGTGTTTGTTTTGTTTATGTGAGAATGTGTGGTTTGTATTGTTTTTGTGTGTGTGTTTTTGTTCGTAGGTTTGAGTTTATGTGTGTTCATGTTTGAATGTGTATTTGTTTGTGAGTATGATGAAAAGTAATGATAAAAGTAATAAAATAATAATAGTAATAAATAAAATAATAATAGATAGAATAATAAAAAAATAAAGAAATAAAATAATAATAATAATAAAAGTAATAAAAATAACTTTTTATTTCTGGTTGTATTTGTGTCTTATTTACAGTGTTTATTTGTTTTACAACTCTTTTTTTGTTTATTTTTTTTCTTCTGAAATGATTTACTCTCTTTTCCCTACGACCTGGAGTTAAAGTTTAGTTTCGAAACTGTACACTTCCTAACAGTTTTATTTTTGTTAATGTTTTTCTGTCGTGCTTACCCTCACATATTTTTTTCTGAATATCGCTGGATTTTTCCAGATTTCTTTGTTGTTGTATCTGTCTCTGTTCATTCACCTTTATCCTTACCATTATCAATTATTCTTTGTTATGTTTTTTCCGAATTTCACTTTTCTCGAAAACATTAACTTAAATTTTTCCTCTGAATACATATACATGTGGTAACATATGAACACGCACATGGATACATACGCTCACATATAAACACACACATAAACAGACGCACACAAAACAATTGCTCACACCTACGCACAGACACATGTATGAACTGATACACATAAAACACATAGACAGGAAAACGAGCTCACACATAAACACACACACATGGAAAATCAACTCAAAACACATCCAAAACACACACACACACACACACACACACACACACACACACACACACGCACACACACGCACACACACACACACACACACACGCACACACACACACACAACGCATAAACACATACACAATTTTTTTTCCTGGAATATGAGGAAAACATGTCAAGGGGATTGAAGCCTTGACTGTAATCTGAGCGTGATTGAAGAGCAAGTTCAAAATAGGAGAATCGTAAACAGGTGCATATTATCACCTCCCCCCCCCCTCCCCACATCTCCTACTCCTTATATACCTATCCACCCTACCTATCCCTCACTCTTCCTTACCCTTCCGGCAACCCTTGTCCCCTCCCCTCCTTCCCCCATACCTCCTACCCTCACCTCCCCTTCTGCCTCTTACCCTCCACCCCCACCCCCACCCCCACCCCCACCCCACCCACACCCACACCCCTACCCACTACCCCATGCTCTTACATCTCTCTCCACTTCCCCCTCCCCCTCCCCCCAAATCACCCCACCACCCTTCCTCCTACCCCTAAATCACCCTCACCCCCCCCCCCACCACCAAACATCTACCCTCTCCCACCCCTCCCTCAACCGTTCCCCCTCCCCCTACCGCTATCTCACACCCCCTCCCCCCGCAGACGGGAATGAGAAATCAGTAAAGGTGAAGAATCGACGCACAGGTGGAACGCACAGATTCGCTTGAAGAATGTTCGCGGTGGTGTGCCTTCATAAGTGAGCGTGATTGCGGGCGTGTGTGATTGTGTGTTTGTGTGCTTGTGTATTGTAAATGGGTGCATTGATGATGTGTGGTCATGTAAAGAAGGATATATACCTATACATGTATATACACACACACACACATACACACACACACACACACACACACACACGCACACATATATATATATATATATATATATATATATATATATATATATATATATATATATATATGCACACATATATATGTATGTATGTGTTGTATGTGTACACACACATATACACTTTTTTTCTCCTCTTACTCTTCCTCTTCTTCTTCTTTTTGTCCTTTTACATCTTTCACTTCTTCACCCTCTGCCATCTCATTTTTTCTTCCTTTTCTTCCTCATATTTCTCTTCGTTTTTTTCTTCTTCTCCCATTTACAGACACATGACCGATTTACCTATAGCGTCCAGTAGATCATAATTCCTCGTTTTAAATATACCAATCAATTCAATTTGTGGCACGTCTATCATATGCATCTAATGTATGCAACATTGATCACCGTTGGATATGATGCAATACGCTTCGAAAGGCGCTTTTGAAGAAGTGAATTAGAGCAAGTGAAAAGAAGAAGAAGACTCCTATTGATTAAGTCACGTCTCACCTTTCAAAGGCTATTCCATTTTCCTTTCATGATCAAGAAAAAAAATAAAAGAGGAAAAAAAAAATGTCATCAAAAAGTCACATCATTTCAGAAACCACACGAGTTACCCTTCACAAGAAAGGGGTTGAAATGAAACAAGAAAGAAAGAAAGAAAGAGTTACCCTTCACAAGAAAGGGATTGAAATGAAACAAGAAAAATGAATTTCTCCTGCTCTCTGCGTGAGGTCTTATCCTTTCTGTTGATGTGAAGGAGACAAGGCGTTTTGCCTCGGTGAAGCTGTGATGTAGTTGTGTGTGTGTGTGTAAGTGTGTGTGTGTGTGTGTGTGTGTGTGTGTGTGTGTGTTTGTTTGTTTCTTTTATGTTTATCTGCCTGTCCATTTATTTTTTCTATCTATTTATCTATCTATATTTCTGTCTATCTTTCTATGTATAGTTATATATATATATATATATATATATATATATATATATATATATATATATATATTAATATTCACTTATTTTTACATTTTACTCTCCTCTCTCTATCGTCTTGCGTATAATGCAAATTCTTTACTGTGCGCATATTTCCCGAAAGGCAGGAAAGAAAAATGTAAAAAAGCGAGTAGTTAATTCCCCTCAAAACACTGCTCTGTCTCCTCGCCTTAATGACGCGGCTGACTTCAAGAGACTAACCAGGAGGACAAGTGTGGCCACACTAAATGCCCCTCCGCATTTTGTCCCTTCAGTACCAGCAGTGGCGCCATCTACAGCACAGGGTCATATTACAACTCCAGAAGCTTTAGATGCAGCCGCAGAACCAGCACCAGCTGCAATAACATCTCCAGCAGCAACATCAACTGCAGCTGCAACTATAAGAGCAGCAGGATCTCCAGCCCCCTCCACACGGCGTCGGGCCCCGCAGGTCTCACCTGAAGACCTGCTCCAGGTGCTCATGCAGAAAGGCGAACAAATGATGGCCATGATGCAACAGCAAATTGCACTGCAACTTCAGTTTCAAGAAAGGATGTTTACACTCCATCTTGGGCGACACCAAGCTCTGCAACCTGTTGTGACACATAGTAGCCCGAAATGACTCTAAGTCTTAATGTTGAAATGTTGAATTTGCTATATGTGATCAATAATGTCTATGTCCAACAAGACGTGATGTTTATAGGGTAAGTACTTAATTGCAGCCCTTTAAGCATGTATATAGTTAATGTTTGACTGTGGCCCTATTACATCACTATAAGGTCAGCCATTTCGAGTAGATGTTGCAATCTTTCCATGGCTTTTTGCAAGGCATGTGCATTGTTATGCAAATAAACTTTTCAATCAGTCAGGTCAATCAGTCTCTTTCTCTCTCTTTTGTTTATTTTGTTTATTATGAGGTATCAGATACTACCAGGGGGAATTCAATACTAAATGTAAAGAAATTATCAGTCAGATTATGAGCGACTGTGAGGCAGACGAAATGGTGCGGGAATAGCGTGATATGGAGGTGGGGGAGGAGGGAGGGGGAGGGGGAGTGAGTGAGAGGGACTATTGTAAAATGACATAAGCTTCATATCTTATCGTCTTTTATTCTAAGAAGCCTTTTTACAGGGGGATATTTGATCACTTCCATGAGGCTTATAACCCTTAAGAAAACACATTTTTTTTTATGAAGAGCAGTCTATCCAAAAAAAAAAAAAAGAAAAAAAAGAAAAGAAAGAAAGAAAAAGAAAGAAGAAGAAGAAGAAGAAGAAAAAAGAAATCTCATTTTTAATATAGGATATTTATCCTCTCATTATGCAGCTGACTTGAAGCAATTATCGGCCATTTGCTCCTAATCAGCATATCAAAACAAAAGCACCTTCGATATTGTCTCGTTATGCTAATAGTCCGGATGGCGGTCACGTTCCCCCGCCACTCAGCACATTACCATACAGTGCACGGCTAAAGCGATAGAGGATATGCATTAAATGATGCAGAAACGCCGACAGGAATCAATCTCTCTTATTCGAACCTAATTTCATGCCGCCGCAGTCACTTTGGAAGACCGAGTTAGAATGCGTTCGTTCGCGCCCTCGGCTGACCCACGGTTGATGTAGAGAGTAATGAATAAGGGTGACATTACCAGTTTATTACCAGGACATTGCCTTAACTCCAAAGAAGGGAGAATCTCTGCCATAAATACGAATCGGATTAAAAAGTATTATTAATTATATGATAGTCAGGAGTACATCTCTGAAGAAAAGGAAAGGAGTTCAAACATTTTTTCTGGCTTAAAACTATTGGACTTGAATCAAATGATGATACTCTTAAATTCAATAAGAAGACTATGTCAAATAACATACTCGAGATGCGTGTACAAGTGTCTGTAAGTCTAGATCTCCAGAATGAAAGCGAGATATCGACTCGAGTCACTCAGCAACGTTACTTCTCTCTAAGGGTGTCAAAAAAAGAAAAAAAAAAAAAAAAAAAAAATCACGAAATTCACTTTTTTCCCCTTGAACTTTACAAAACACACACACACACACACACACACACACACACACACACATATATGTATATATATATCTATCAATAAAGAGCTAGCACTAGGACGATAGAAACCGATTCCGATTCATTCTGTAGTGACAATAATATCAAAATAACAACATCAAGAATAATGAGGATGACAGAGGTTATACTAAAACGACTGTTATTACTATTAATAACAGGAAGAACGAGTGGAAGAACAACAAAACAACAATATCCATGATGGTGATGATAGTGATTATGGTGATCATAAAAACGATGATGACATAATAATGATAGTGATTATAATAATGATGATAATGATAATAATGATAGTCACAGCAATTATGATGATAATAGTTGTAATGGCGATAACGATAGTAATAATGGTAATAAATATGATAATGATAATAATGATAATAATGATGATAATGATAATGATAATGGCAATAATGATAATGATAATATAATAAAAATTATAATAATGATATTAATACTGACAATGATAAAGAGGATAATAATGATGATAATAATGATAATGATAATAAAAGCAATGATGATATAATGATAATAATAATAACAATTCTGATAGTGTCAATAATGATAACAACAATGAATTAAGATATCAATAACACCACCAATAACAACCAGAATAAAATAATAGGAAAAGAAAAAAGAAAAAAAAGAATTATAATCGCAAACCACGGCGCGACGCAAGACATAATCTTGATCAGGAAAATTCCAGAAATCCCGAAAATCCCCAGCTTTGTGCTGTGATTATGAATGTGATTTTAGTGGAATTCCTCTTTGGGGAGATAAGCGTAGGGAATCCGGAGGAATTTTCGTGTCTTTGGGATTTGATTTTTGGATTCTTTAGCGTGTGTTGTTTTGGCTTTAATTTTTGGATTGTTTAACGTGGTTGTTTTGGATTTAATTTTGGGATTCTTTAACGTGTGTTGTTTTGGATTTAATTTTTGGATTGTTTACGTGTGTTGTTTTGGATTTATTTTTTGGATTGTTTAACGTGGTTGTTTTGGATTTAATTTTTGGATTGTTTACGTGTGTTGTTTTGGATTTGATTACGTGTGTTGTTTTGGATTTAATTTTTGGATTGTTTACGTGTGTTGTTTCTTGCTTGTTTGCGTGTTGTGGGTGTTTGTTTGCTTGTTGCTGTTATTGTTACTGTTGCTACTATTACTGTTGGTACAGCTGTTACTGTTGTTATGAGTATTATTGTCATTAACAGTGTTATTATCACCGTTATTATCATCATTATCATTTATATCAATATCATCATTGTTATTACTAACCTTATCCTTATCATTAATAACATTATCATGATCATCATTATTATCATTACTATCATTATTATTGTTGTTATTGTTATTATTCTCATTATCATAATCATTATTATTATAGTTAGTATTACTATCATTGTTATTATTATCAGTATCCTCATTTTCTTCTTCTTCCTCATTATAATTTCCTCCATCTTCACTATCTAAAACATTTTCAAATCGTTTTGCTTTTCGTGAACATTAACAGCCACATAGCTTATTCCAGTCAGAAAATCTATCAGCAGTAAATACAAATCAACATGAAATATTCTTGAAAGCTCGTGCAAGGCATAAAGAAAATCAAACTGACATATGAGACTGCAGACACAATACTAATAAAACATAATCGTGATGGTGATAATAGTTATCGTGAGGAATTAACGATAACTAAGACGACAAAAAAACAACAACAACAACAAAACGATAAAGAAAATAACAAACAACAGTAACAACGAATTACAAAGACATTCTCTGAATCTCAATTTCCTTTCACAATAGAACATAGACAACAACGTTGATAGCAATAACAGCGGAGAGAACAATAACAGGTAAATTGCAATAACGCGTCGAAGCAACAAGCCGATAAATAAAGAGAGATTGATGGGGATGAGGAATAGGAAGGGGGGAGGGAGAGAAAGATGGAAAGAGGATTTCTCTGGACAAATAAAGGAGGAGAGAAGGTGAGGGAGGGAAGAGGGAGGGAGGGGAGGTTGATGTGGTGAGGGAGGGAAGGAGGGAGGGAGGGAAGGAGGGAGAGAGGGAGACAGATAGATAGAGAGAGAGAGAGAAAGAGAGAGAGAGAGAGAGAGAGAGAGAGAGAGAGAGAGAGAGAGAGAGAGAGAGAGAGTGAAGGAGATAGAGAAAGAGAGAAAAGAGGGCGAGAAAAAGTAAAATAAGAAATCATTATAACGACAAAACGGATAAAGAGAACAAAAGAAAAGAAAAACAAACAAATAATGAACCAGAAAAAGTGAAGGACTGAAGAAAAAGAAAGAAAGAAATATAAATAGATAGATAGAGAGATAGAAAGATAGATAGATAGATAGATAGATAGATAGGTAGATAAATAGATAGAGAGAGAGAGGGAGAGATAGATAGATAGATATAGATAGATAGATAGATAGAATAAGAGAGAGAGAGGGGGGGAGGAGATATGGAGAGCAGGGTGTGTGTGACGGGGAGGGGGTTGCACTCAGGGCATGACTCACGATACCCACTGCATGATGGGCGTTTCCGTAGACTTGCGTGGCACTCGGGGTGGGCGTGCGTGGCATTCCGAGTATTGGGACGCTTGGGATGGAAGAGGAATGATGATAGAATAGCGGACAAGGAAAAAGAGAGAGAGAGAGAGAGAGAGAGAGAGAGAGAGAGAGAGAGAGAGAGAGAGAGAGAGAGAGAGAGAGAGCGAGAGCGAGAGGAAGAGAGCATTTCCCGCCGCCATTCAGAAGCATCAGCGAGCGAGAATGAGCACGTCGATATCCCCCTGTCAACGGAGGGTCTCCTTGCCTCACGGAGCGTCGGCGGCATAAGCTGCTACGGAAGAGGGCGCGGGATATTTTCTTTTTCTTTTTCTCTTTTTTCTCTATCTCTCTTGGATATTTTTTTTATGCGTTTTATCTCTCTATGTCTCTATTTTTCGTTTGTATTTTCTTTCCCTCTCTATTTTTTTTTCGGGGGGGGGGGGGGTGCTGTTATTGTGATGGGGATCATGGTGGTGTGTATAATAATAATATAACTATAACAATAATAATGATGATAATAATGACAATCACATAATAATCACAGTGATGTTGATAACGATGATGATAATAGCAACGGTAGTAATGATTATGATAATAATAATGATATTAATGATAATAAGAATGATATTAATGATAATGATATTAATGATAATATGACGATGAGGATAATGATAATGATGATAATGATAATGATACTAATAATAATGATAATGGTCATTATCATCATTATACTAATGATGCTAATGATAATAATAGTAATAGTTATAATGATAATAATGATGATAATAATAATAATAAAGATAATGATAACGCTAACAATGTTGAAAAACTAATGATAACGATGATAAAAATATCAACTGCAAAATCAACAATGCAGTGGGAATATGATGCGAAATGATGTGTCCTCGAAGTTGCATTCTTGCAGAGAGAATCTGCATCTCAATGTCTATACTTTAAGTTGCTTTCCTGCTGCTTGCTAACTTTTGTTTCATCACAAATAACAAACGTAAAAAAAATGCACACCAGGAAACCTCGTTATCGTGGGAAATTATAAACACAAAAGTTATAAGAACATGGAAATTTTATTAAGATAATTATCAAATTGCTGTTAGGATTATTGGCATTATGAGAGGGTATCGCCTGATAGTTATGTTAAACCTACTGATTACGACTTGATAGTGTGAGTAATAATAATGATAATGATAATGATAATAATGATAATGAGGATAATGATGATGAGGATAATGATGTTGATTATGGTGATAGTAATGTTAATGATGATGATAATAACAGTAAGAACAAAAATAATGATGATAATAGTATTGATAATGATACTGATGTAGATAATCGTATTAATGATAAAATAAAGATGATAGTAACAATAATGATGATGGTAGTGATAACAATAACATTGATAGTAATCATAATGATAATAATGATAATGATAATAGGATATTAATTTGTGATAAATAATGATAATGATAATAGTGATACTGATTTGTAATAATGATAATGGCAAAGATGATAATAGTAAAGAGGATACTAATGATGATGGTAGTAATAACAAAGACGAAGATAATGATACCAATGATAATGGTATTGTTGTCGGTACTACAGATATATTTATTGGTATCATCTTTTATAAATATGCTAATAACACACTCATGAATATTTTGTGCTATTTCTCATAATGGTCACACTATAAACATATACATGGTATTTGAAATGGTTCCAGTGAATCGTTGAAGTCAGAAGTGAAAAGGCAGTAAAAAAGATATAGATGATTGATAAAGATTGTGTGAAACTTATATGGTAATTGATAATATGTGTATGATAACGATTTTCTTTTTCTATCAATTGCATTGGAATTTTACACCAAGTATGTTACATAATATATTAAGGAGTTCTTTCACTTTTAATCTTACTTCTTTTTATCAAGATATGAAAAAACAAAAACAAAAAGAAACGGAGAGACGTAGTGGAGCATGTATAGCAAGAAGGAAATACAAATAGACAAAATAAACATAGAAAGAAACAAAAAAGAAGAAAAAAAAAGAAGCATGCTAACAAACATTACATAATCTTAACACCAAGGCAATCATTACCCTCGACAAGACTAGACAACATGTAAATTCAGTAGGCTAAGATGTCATGACAGGCTTCATGACCTACGCCGGCTGAAGTGACACGAACATGACCGATCAAAATCACATCACACACGCCATGATGATTGACAGGCATAACTGAAGGAGAGGACATGACCCTCATTTGGGGCTAGGATTTCGACAGAGGACTTTTTATTGTGATGAATCTTATCTGCGTTTTATCTAGTGTAAATCAGTCGAAGGTCAGACTGAAGTGAGGTTTTGTGAAGCTCTCCTGGCTGTGGGAGGGAGGGAGGGAAGGGGGAGGGAAGGGAAGGGTGGAAGAAAGGGAAGGGTGGGAGAAAGGGAGGGCAGGAGGGAAGGAGGGAGGGAGAGGAATATATATATATATATATATATATATATATATATATATATATATATATATATATATATATATATATATATAGAGAGAGAGAGAGAGAGAGAGAGAGAGAGAGAGAGAGAGAGAGAGAGAGAGAGAGAGAGAGAGAGAGAGAGAGAGAGAGAGAGAGAGAGAGAGAGAGGGAGAGAGAGCGAGAGAGCGAGTGAGAGAGAGAGAGAGAGAGAGAGAGAGAGAAAGGGAGAGAGAGCGAGAGAGCGAGTGAGCGAGAGAGAGAGAGAGAGAGAGAGAGTCAGTCAATCAGTCACCATGATTAACAAAGCCACCGAACGCATAAGTGATCGCAGCGCGTCCCGAGGATGGAAAAGAGATGATTAAACCGGCGACCGTTATCAGGAATGACTTTGCGCAATGATATCGAGGATTATGTGATAAGAGGAGAGACGGGACTGGCTGCGGCGGGGGTAAGGAAGTCAGTTAAGGGGTGGGTTTTAATAGTGAGAAAGAAATAGGATGATGATGGTAAGGGCGATCATTATCGATGGTGAGAGAGTTGGTAATGGTGGGGAATGTGGTAATGATGGTGATTATTATTTTTTTTATCTCTCTTTTTTTTATCTTCTCTTCTCCTCTCTCTCTCTCTCTCTCTCTCTCTCTCTCTCTCTCTCTCTCTCTCTCTCTCTCTCTCTCTCTCTCTCTCTCTCTCTCTCTCTCTCTCTTCCCCCCCTCTCTCTCTCTCTCTCTCTCTCTCTCTTTCTGTGCGTTTGTGTGTCTATGTAATCATACTCCATGTGTATTCCAGAACCAAATGATATCGTTAAAGATGTATCATATTCACTTCCAAGCTCATGTTCCTGAAGATAATACCTCATAATCCAAGACATTGTGGAGTTTACTTCACGCCTGTGTCATCTCTCACAGGTTCTTTCTCTTATTTACACATTATGTTTATTTGCTTTAATGAGAACCTATAATAAATGTTTTTTTTCTGTTTTAAAAAGAGTATCAATATATAGGAGGGGATGAGACATGACATATTCGATTGGAATCCCACTTGAGACACAACAGACTGAAACTCATGGCGATGTCGAAAGCTTTTATTTGCCTTGTTCTTGAATTCGTTCAACTGTTAATGTTTAGTTCAAATTTGAACGATGATCACTCCTCCTTTCTCTACCCCCTTCTCTTTTTTTCTTTCTCTCTCTCTCTCTCTCTCTCTCTCTCTCTCTCTCTCTGTCTCTGTCTCTGTCTGTCTGTCTCTCTCTCTTTCTATCTCTGTCTTCCTTCCTCCTTCCCTTCCCTCCCTCCCTTACTCAATCCCTCTCACTCTCTATTTCCATCTGTCTATCTCTCTATCCATCTATCACAAATATCATTATTCACACGCACACTCACACCCCAAACCCTCAATTCCTCCGGGCTGACCGCGAGTCTCCTTCGATCATCATTTACAAGATTTACACTTGCTTTGCTCGCTTAAGATGCTGTTACACGGAGCTCTCCTCTGACCCCTGTGTTCTGAGGCGGCTTGTGGTAGTCGCTCGTCAGACACCTCTTGCTTCTCGGCCTCTCCTCTCTCTCTCTCTCTCTTTCTCTCTCTCTCTCTCTCTCTCTCTCTCTCTCTCTCTCTCTCTCCCTCCTTCTTTCTTTCTCCTCTCTCTCTCTTCCCTTGCCTAACATGGTGCAATCCCCTACCTGTAGCGTATCTTTCCTAGAGCAAAAAAAGAAACACAATTGATAAGACATCACGGTAAGATACAATACAACGGCTTTTTGTTGTTTTTCGGTGTTTGATGTGTGACGCTTATTACACATAGAGAAGATCTAAGACCCGGCATCATTCTTTCAGGTGTATTTATCACACGAATGGCTATTTCTAAGCAACAGCTACAGATCGCCAATGCCAAGCCAACGTATTACACATTCACATCCATCAAGAAACCGTATATTATCCGAATCCGTCAAATGTCAAAAGAACAAGAATCAAACGCCAAAAAAAGGTGAAATGGCTGTCCATCGCGGCAGAGAACAGGACGAGGGAAGCCAACATCCGACAGTGTAAGTTGGCACCTACCTGAGGGTGCCACGGATTAACGAAGGAACAATAACGTGCGGGGAGGTCCAGGTCCACAAAGGCACTGCGGGGTGGCACTCTCACGAAGGTGGATGAGGAGGGGATGGGGAGTTCATGGGGTGGGATGGGGGAATGGGGGGGGTTAGATAGGGGGTAGGGGGAGAAGGGAAGTTGGGGGGGGTGAGTATCTCTCTCCTATAAGCACTCTGTGACCTCCACTATCTTGTTGTTTTACTTGTTCCTAAGATAAGGTATGGGGCACAAAAAGGATATTTAATTCATTATGAAAAAACAAACTAGTTATAATATTTTCATAAAAAGTACAGGGCGACAAAGAATGATGTGAAGGGGGGGGGGGAGGGGGGGCTACACAGCCGGCAGCATCGGC
>BOPN01001486.1:265548-270548 GCA_017312705.2 Penaeus japonicus
TCTCTCTCTCTCTCTCTCTCTCTCTCTCTCTCTCTCTCTCTCTCTCTCTCTCTCTCTCTCTCTCTCTCTCTCTCTCTCTCTCTTTCTTGATAATCTAGTACTTTGGATACAACTTCCATTAATGAATTTGTCTCAAAACCTTTAAACTAGATATGAACACAGACTTTTTTTTAAATCCGTTTTTGACATATTATGAATTTCATCTCCCTTCTCCCTTCTTCTTCTAGATGTTATTCATCCGGGGTCAAAGGTCGAGGGTCGAATAAATACACGAGGATGAGGGAGGTGGCGGGTGTGGCCGGGATGGGTGAGGGTGAGGGGAGGGGAGGGGGAGGGGGGTAGAGGGAGTAAGGGTGGAGTCGCCACACGAGCTTCCGGCCAGGTAATGAGCGTGTGGCGATACTCTATGACACTTTACACTTCGGACTAGCAGGGTGGTTAGTGGTGTCACTCTCATTTAGTGGTGTCATTTATGTTATAGGTATTATCTACGGTCGTTTATCACCTGGTGTCATTTATGGGTATTGACATCATGTGCGAGTTATGGTGTTATTCACGGTTAGTGATATAATTTATAGTTTGGCCTTATAATTTAGTGAAATCACTTATAAGTAGCTTAATGGTGTCATTCATGGTGTCGTTTCTGGGTAATGGTGTCATGTATAGTCGCTGGTGTCACTTGCAGTTACGAGTGTCACCTATTGCTAAGTACTGGTTACTGGTATCACCCTTATGGCTAGCAACAACATGCAACTCCACATATCTTTCGCCCAACACATACGTATGATCTCCCATAATAAGCTAACTACGACAGGCTAATGAATCAATTTACCAGAAACATCAAGACGATATCATTACCTACTGAGATTAACCAATGACATCTCCATCTGTCATCCCCTCGTAGGAATAAACGTTTCAAGTTTGCAATTATAATCGATAAAAAATCCTGTCTCATAACTGTTGTTTTCTTTTCTTGTGGAACTTGATTACCCTGGTAGATAAAAATGACAAAAGACATTACGTTAGAAAATCTTTTGTTGTCATGTATTTTTCCTTTGTGATAAAGATTTTTGGATTTTGGGAAATAATACACACACACACACACACACACCCACACACACACACACAGACACACACACACACACACACACACACACACACACACACACACACACACACACACACACACACACACATTGTATTATCGTGTCGCAATGTTTTGATGTCTGCATAGATAGGAACTTATTTGTAAATCAACAGTAGAGATCTTTCCGGGCTGGTCTTGTCTTGCTCGGAATCTTTAGTTTATTTTGTAATCTGTCATGTATATATATATTTTTTTTCTGTGTTTTGGCTTGCAAGATTGTGTATTGTCTTAATATCTTGATTGTCTATTGTCCTTTTCGCACTTTAGCGTACATACGAATAAGCACAATGACACACATAAAGTGGCACAAACATTCACTCTCATACTCTGTGTTTCTCTCTCTCTCTCTCTCTCTCTCTCTTTCCCTCTCTCTCTCTCTCTCTCTCTCTCTCTCTCTCTCTCTCTCTCTCTCTCTCTCTCTCTCTCTCTCTCTCTCTCTCTCTCTCTCTCCTACCCCCCACCCGACCCAGACTCACCTGGCTTCGTAGTACTGAAAGAAAGGGAAAGACACCTTCCTCTCAGGGTACACGGCCAGCATCCTTGCCGGGTCCACCATGATACTCTCGCTCCTTGGCTCCTTTGGCATCTCTTTGGCACTCGCACGGCATCCCCACACTTCCCTGGATTTTGTTTTCCCTTTGACACCCTTCAATCTTCACTCTTAACACTTAACACTTCTTGTTTGTTTTCCTTCTTCTCTATTCACTTCACTCTGGTTTCGCCGACGTCGCGATAGCCCCCGCTATCTTCTAGGATTCCGCAGTATCACAATACAGCATCTGTTGGCGTTATTCAAGACGCCTGCGGTGCCTTCCCATCCCAATCCTAATCCTCGTCTGATCAGGGAGTGGGATCATCTAGTGGGGATTCGGCTGGCGTCTCTGTCAACGTGTAATTGAGTTTAAGGAGAACTTAAGTGGCACACACCTGGAGTCTGGTCGCGCCCTCCGCTCTCATTCCTAAGGCAGGATCGCTCTCTCGATGCCCCGACCTCTGCGTGAGGCGGCATGGAGTATGATCATCGTAATTAGAATATCTTTTACTGCAAGCGCATACAATGGACTCTTATTGCAATATTAGATGTAGATTTTATTTGAGGCTTAATAAATTCTAGCCTCCGCTACAGACATTCATATTACTGAATAGGTTCGTATATGCTATAAACCTCACTTCAAGCTATACCTAGTCTTTGACTCTTGATCCTTCCCACTCGTGGAGTCACCCCAAAAGGGGAGACGCTGGAGCTCATGGCAGGTTACGTACACACGCCCACGGCATCGACGGGTCACCACAGCCTCGCGTAAGAGACAGACAGTTAGAAAAAAAAAACTTCTCACAGCACTAAGATTGTAAAACAGCCACACAGACCGACCGACCGACAGACGTGTTTCTCGCCAGTCCACATTCGTTTGAAATAAAATCAGGGTTTAGGATCCTCCACCTCCCCCTACAGGCCCTGACTCCACCCACGGGAAGCCAGGCGGAAGAGCCACGCCTACTTTTTGTTGTCGATTTGGTCCATGGAAAGCAGGTATAGGGGAGGGACTTTCGACCTTGTGTTCCGGGGTGGCATGGCATGGTTTTGGGGTCTTTGTGCGCGAATGATGTCGGAGCTGATTATTTGAGTCCGAATTCGGTCGCATTATTTTTGCCTGACACTCTCGATGTCACACGGCGGGAAATCGTGACAAAAGCCTGACTGCGTTACGGCTGGACAGAGACGTCACCGCTTATGGAAATGCGCGAGGCTTTCTCGGGACGAATATATTCATTTCCTCAATTTCCAGGTGTGACGTCACTCTGTAACGAGGGAACCGCCCGCCACGATTCCAACGGAAAGAGAGAGAGAGAGAGAGAGAGAGAGAGAGAGAGAGAGAGAGAGAGAGAGAGAGAGAGAGAGAGAGAGAGAGAGAGGAATAGAGAGAGAGATAGATAGATAGATAGAGAGAGAGAGAGAGAGAGAGAGAGAGAGAGAGAGAGAGAGAGAGAGAGAGAGAGAGAGAGAGAGAGAGAGAGAGAGAGAGAGAGAGAGAGAGAGAGAGAGAGAGAGAGAGCGAGGGAGAGAGAGAGAGAGAGAGAGAGAGAGAGAGAGAGAGAGAGAGAGAGAGAGAGAGAGAGAGAGAGAGAGAGAGAGAGAGAGAGAGAGAGAGAGAGCGAGAGAGCGAGAGAGAGAGAGAGAGAGAGAGAGAGAGAGAGAAAAAGAGACAGAGAGAGAGAGAGAGAGAGAGAGAGAGAGAGAGAGAGAGAGAGAGAGAGAGAGAGAGAGAGAGAGAGAGAGAGAGAGAGAGAGAGAGAGAGAGAGAGAGAGAGAGAGAGAGAGAGAGAGAGAGAGAGAATGAGAGAATGAGAGAATGAGAGAGAGAGAGAGAGAGAGAGAGAGAGAGAGAGAGAGAGAGAGAGAGAGAGAGAGAGAGAGAGAGAGAGAGAGAGAGAGAGAGAGAGAGAGAGAGAGAGAGAGAATGAGGGAGAGAGAGAGAGAGAGAGAGAGAGAGAGAGAGAGAGAGAGAGAGAGAGAGAGAGAGAGAGAGAGAGAGAGAGAGAGAGAGAGAGAGAGAGAGAGAGAGAGAGAGAGAGAGAGAGAGAGAGAGAGAGAGAGAGAGAGAGAGAGAGAGAGAGAGAGGACAGAGTGACAAAGAGAGAGAGAGATAAAAGGATAGAGTGACAAAGAGAGATGACAATGACAAATAGAGAGCGAGAGAAAGAGAGAGATAGAAAAAGAAAGGGATAGAGGAAAAGAAAGAGAAAGAGAAACATAGAGAAAAAAAGAGAAAGAGAGAGAGAAAGCGAATCTCTTGCTACAAGAGCACAATTAATTCTGAAGCAAATAAACAGACAAACATCAGCTCAGTTGCTCATGCACCCAAACACACACATTTCACTTTTATCACAATATGTATATATATATATATATATATATATATATATATATATATATATATATATATATATATATATCTGATACGGGGATAATAACAACGATAATGATGATAATGCTACTCAGTAACAGTGATAAGCCATATACAAATTATAGTAAGGATGACAAAAATAATCAACATTCAATAGCATTAACAATATGATCATTGTTATCACTAGGATAATGGCAATAACAATGGCAGTTATAATTAATAGGATGATAATAAGAATAGAATAGTGATGGTAAGAATAAAAATAATAATGATAATGATAATGATAAAAATGAGGATAATAATAGCAATAATGATAACGATGATAATCATGATAATAACAATAATGATAATGATGATAATATCAATCAAAACAATACTAATGATGATAATAATATAATGATGATAATGATAAGAATAACAATAATAACGATAATGATAATGATGATAATGGTAATAGTAATACTAATAATGATAATGGTATTAATAATACTAATGACAATAATAATATAAAAAATAATGATAATACTAATAGTAATAGTAATAATGTTAATAATGATATTAATTATAAGAATGATAATAACAACAATGATAACAAAAATTAAAGTTATCCTCACAACCATAAAGCCAGTTACAATAATACCACAAAACCTAACGCTACAAATATTATATCTATTGATAAGGATGAGAACATACCTATTCAAAACATAAAACCTTTGTAATATCTATAACATAACATGAACTAAAACAGAATCTGAAATGTTCATGTCGACAGGCGTGCAAAGGTATAACATAAAGAACAGGTGTGAAAACGAACACCTGTGCCATCTATTTGCATAAGAGAGAAGGGAAAACGAGCCTTAGAGCTGTAACAGAGACTTTACTGTTTTGGAATCCGATCTTATTCAGCAGCACTTCCCGATCGTATTTATTTATTTATTTATTTATCT
>BOPN01001486.1:285548-288048 GCA_017312705.2 Penaeus japonicus
GGGCGGGGGAGGGGGAAGGGAAGGGGTAGGAGGGGCGGGGGGAGGGAATGGGGAGGAAGGGAAAGGTAGGAGAGGGGCCGGGGGGAGGGAAGGGAAAGGTAGGAGAGGGGGCGGGAGGGAAAGGAAAGGTAGGGAGAGAGGGCTGGTGGAGGGAATGGGGAGGAAGGGAAAGGTAGGAGAGGCTGGGGGGAGGGAATGGGGGAGGGAAGGGAAGGGTAGGAGAGGGCGGGGGGAGGGAATGGGGAGGGAAGGGAAGGGTAGGAGAGGGCGGGGGGAGGGAATGGGGAGGGAAGGGAAGGGTAGGGAGAGGGGCGGGGGGAGGGAAGGGAAGGTAGGAGAGGGCGGGGGGAGATGGGGAGGGAAGGGAAGGGTAGGAGAGGGGCGGGGGGAGGAATGGGAGGAAGGAAGGGTAGGAGAGGGCGGGGGGAGGGAATGGGGAGGAAGGAAGGGTAGGAGAGGCGGGGGAGGGAAGGGAAAGGTAGGAGAGGGCTGGGGGAGAGAGATGGGGGAGGAAGGGAAGGGTAGGAGAGGGGCTGGGGAGGGAAGGAAGGGTAGGAGAGGGCGGGGAGGGAATGGGGAGGAAGGGAAAGGTAGGAGAGGGCGGGGGAGGAAGGGAAAGGTAGGAGAGGGGCGGGGGGGAGGGAAGGGAAAGGTGGGAGGGGCTGGGGGAGGGAATGGGAGGAAGGGAAGGGTAGGGAGAGGACGGGGGAGGGGAATGGGAGGGAGAGGGAAGATAGGAGGGCGGGGGGAGAGAGGGAAGGGAAAGGTAGGAGAGAGGGGGCTGGGGGGAGGGGGAATGGGGAGGGAAGGGAAGGGTAGGAGGGGCGGGGGGGAGGGAATGGGGAGGAAGGGAAAGGTAGGAGAGAGGGCGGGGGGAGGGAAGGGAAGGGGTAGGGAGAGGGCGGGGGGAGGGAATGGGGAGGAAGGGAAAGAAGGTAGGAGAGAGGGCGGGGGGGGAGGGAAGGGAAAGGTAGGAGAGGGCGGGGGGAGGGAAGGGAAAGGTAGGAGAGGGCTGGGGGAGGGAATGGGGAGGGAAGGGAAGGGTAGGAGAGGGCGGGGGAGAAGGGAAGGGAAAGGTGGGAGAGAGGGCTGGGGGAGGGAATGGGGAGGGAAGGGAAAGGTAGGAGAGGGCTGGGGGAGGGAAGGGAAGGGTAGGAGAGGGCGGGGGGAGGGAATGGGGAGGAAGGAAGGTAGGAGAGGGCGGGGGAGGGAAGGGGAAGGTAGGAGAGGGCGGGGGAGGGAAGGGAAAGGTAGGAGAGAGGGCTGGGGGAGGGAATGGGGAGGAAGGGAAGGGGTAGGAGAGGGCGGGGGAGGAGGAAGGGGAGGGAAAGGGAAGGGTAGGAGAGGGCGGGGGGAGGGAATGGGGAGGGAAGGGAAGGGTAGGAGAGGGCGGGGGGAGGGAAGGGAAAGGTAGGAGAGGGCTGGGGGAGGGAATGGGGAGGGAAGGGAAGGGTAGGAGAGGGCGGGGGGAGGGAAGGGAAAGGTAGGAGAGGGCTGGGGGAGGGAATGGGGAGGGAAGGGAAGGGTAGGAGAGGGCGGGGGGAGGGAATGGGGAGGGAAGGGAAGGGTAGGAGAGGGCGGGGGGAGGGAATGGGGAGGGAAGGGAAGGGTAGGAGAGGGCGGGTGGAGGGAATAGGGAGGGGAGGGAAGGGTAGGAGAGGGCTGGTGGAGGGAATGGGGAGGGAAGGGAAGGGTAGGAGAGGGCGGGTGGAGGGAATAGGGAGGGAAGGGGAAAGGTAGGAGAGGGGCTGGTGGAGGGAATGGGAGGGAAGGGGAAAGGTAGGAGAGGGCTGGGGGAGGGGAATGGGGAGGAGGGAAGGGGAAGGGTAGGAGGGGGCGGGTGGAGGGAATAAGGGAGGGGGAGGGAAGGGTAGGGGAGAGGAGAGACTGGGGAGGGAATGGGGAGGGAAGGGAAAGGGTAGGAGGAGAGAGGGCGGGGGGAGGGGAATGGGGAGGAAGGGAAGGGTAGGAGAGGGCTGGTGGAGGGAATGGGGAGGGAAGGGAAGGGTAGGAGAGGGCGGGTGGAGGGAATAGGGAGGGGAGGGAAGGGTAGGAGAGGGCTGGTGGAGGGAATGGGAGAAGGAAGGAAGGGTAGGAGAGGGCTGGGGGAGGGAATGGGGAGGGAAGGGAAAGGTAGGAGAGGGCTGGTGGAGGGAATGGGGAGGGAAGGGAAGGGTAGGAGAGGGCTGGGGGAGGGAATGGGGAGGAAGGAAGGGTAGGAGAGAGGGCGGGTGGAGGGAATAGGGAGGAGGGAAGGGTAGGAGAGGGCTGGTGGAGGGAATGGGGAGGGAAGGGAAGGGTAGGAGAGGGCGGGTGGAGGGAATAGGGAGGGGAGGGAAGGGGTAGGAGGGGCTGGGGGGGAGGGAATGGGGAGGGAAGGGAAAGGTAGGAGAGGGCTGGTGGAGGGAATGGGGAGGGAAGGGAAGGGTAGGAGAGGGCGGGTGGAGGGAATAGGGAGGGGAGGGAAGGGTAGGAGAGGGCTGGGGGAGGGAATGGGGAG
>BOPN01001487.1:0-2500 GCA_017312705.2 Penaeus japonicus
GTGTGTGTGTGTGTGTGTGTGGCTGTGTGTGTGTGTGCGTGTGTGTGTGTGTATACGTATTTATATGTGTGTGCGTGTGCATGTGTGTGTGTTTGTTTGTTTGTTTGTTTATACGTAGCATTCCTTCACCCATCAACTTATCAATTGAAAAGGAAAGGGAAAACTATATGCAAACAACAACAGCTAAAGGCGGGGGATTGCGCTAATGAACCTTTTTATCGTCTATGATAACTCTCTACCCCCCCCTCTTCCCCCTCCCCCATTATCTTAATCTTTCTAATCCTCTTACTCCATTTTTTCTCCCCTTTCGTTTGTGTTTTCTTCTTGCTTTCTTTCATTCGTTTTGTCTCTGTCTTTCACTTCTCATTTGCTCATATTTTATTTTGCTTTTAATCAGGATTTTTGTTTTCTGGGGGGGGGGAGATAGTGAGGGGGAAGAGGAGGGGGATATAGGAAGGGTGAGGGGAAGGGGGTAGAAAGAGGAAGTAAGAGACAAGAAGGAGAGATGGGAAAGACAAGGGAGATGAGAAAGAGGTGGGGGGAGGGTTAAGAAGTAGAAGAGAGGAGATGGGGAGAATGAAAGAAGGGATAGAGGAAGTGGGGAGAAGGGAAACCGTAAGAGGAGACAGGAGAGAGGACAGAGGAAAGAGCAAAGGATAAAAAAAAAAAAAAAAAAAAAAAAAAAAAAAAAAAAAAAAAAACACGAAGAGGAAGAATAAAAGAGAAGGGGAAGGAGAGGCCAGAGGAAAAACAGAGAGAGAGGGGGGTAAAAGTGAGAGGAAGGGAAAAAGAAGGGGAAGAAGGAGGGGAGGGAAAGGAGGAGGAGGGGGGGGGGAGAGCAAGAGTGAGAGGCTCGTGTCACCTCTCCCAGACGCCCCACTTTACATACTAATAACGTGCGAGACTTTTCAAACTTTTCTCATTAGGGTCTCAAACATGACCTCACCAAGCTCCCCGGGTGAAAAAAGGCGGCACGTTTTTCACTCGCCTCTAATTGCTGCTGCAGTAAGGGCCAAAACCCCTTGCCGCAGAGAGGGGTAACGCCCCTCGCACGTGCGTTTGTTTGATTAAATGTTGATAGAACTTTAAATCAAGTTAAATATAAGCAGTGAAGAGTTTTAATTACTTGACAGACGATCGGGGAAAGACAAAGGCAGAACTTAGCATCTTTGTATTCACATAGAAAAGGATGATTAAGATAATTACACCCCTATCTTCTTGCCATCCTCTCATCGCACCCTCCTTACCTGTGGGATAAGGATGGAGAGGTGGGGGGTGGGGGGGGGGGGAGCGTTGCAGCATCCGTGACGTCATAATTCGATGACTCAAGTCTTCATTAATGGACATGTAGAGATTGATTGAAATGCAAGAATAGGAATCATGCTGCAATGCTATTCTGAAGATAAACTGTAGTTTTTTTTGTTTTGTTTTCTTTTGTTTTTTTCTTAGCCAAAAGTAAAAGGGGAAGGAAATACTAAAAATACAAAACATCAGAGAAGATGATTCACATTGTATCTTATGGAATGAACTCGTCACTCGTGTATTCTCTCTCTCTCTTTCTTTCTCTCTCTCTTTCTCTCTCTCTCTTTCTCTCTCTCTTGCTCTCTCTCTCTCTCTCTCTCTCTCTCTCTCTCTCTCTCTCTTTCTCTCTGTGTCTCTCTTTCTCTCTGTATCTCTCTCTTTCTTTATTTATTTCTTTCTTTCTCTCTCTCTCTCTCTCTCTCTCTCTCTCTCTCTCGTTCTCTCGCTCTCTCTCTCTCTCTCTCTCTCTCTCTCTCTCTCTCTCTCTCTCTCTCTCTCTCTCTCTCTCTCTCTCTCTCTCTCTCTCTCTCTCTCTCTCTCTCTCTCTCTCTCTCTCTCTCTCTCTCTCTCTCTCTCTCTCTCTCTCTCTCTCTCTCTCTCTCTCTCTCACGCGCTCGCTCGCAGCCCCGTCACTCACACCTTCTCTGTGTCTGTCTCACTCATTCTCCCTCTCTCCATCTCCTCTTCTTCTTCTCTCTCTCTCATATTCTATCTTTCCATCTCTCCACCTCATTTTATATACCAAACCCAGACACCCCGAGCAAGAAACAAGCCACTTTGGAAAACGTAAGCCGACTGCTGGTTCATGAAGCGAGGTGGCAAAGGAAGTGCACCGGATTGCATAAGTTCCCCTTCATTTGCACAGAAATGTTGTTTGCGGCGCCTCTTGATTTTAGGGTTATGGGGAACACTTAAGGGGCCATCTTCACCTCGACGCCCCTGTAAGTGGTCGAGTGTCGGGGCTTTGTTATTTAAGCAGGTCCTTATTTTTTTTTTTTTTTTTTTTTTGTTTGTTTTTTTCATCACCACTTCTCAAAAAAAGGAAAAGGAAAATTTACATGCAATTTCGGCAAAACAAGGAGATGGAAAAGATACCGATATCGACCTATTCTCTTTTTTTTTTTCTTCTTCTTCTTCTTCTTCTTCGTCTTCTTCTTCTCCTTTTATCAAGCGCCTTTAAAGTAGCCCACTTGGATTT
>BOPN01001487.1:10000-15000 GCA_017312705.2 Penaeus japonicus
AGTACGTGTTTTGGTTCTTCTCCTTTGCTCTTTTCTCTGTCTTGTTCTATCGCTCTCTCGCTCGCTCTCGCTCTCTTTCTCTCTCTTTTTTTCTCTCTCTCTCTCATTTTCTATCACTCACTCTCTCTCTCTCTCTCTTTCTCTCTCTCTCTCTCTCTTTCTCTCTCTCTCTCTCTCTCTCTCTCTCTCTCTCTCTCTCTCTCTCTCTCTCTCTCTCTCTCTCTCTCTCTCTCTCTCTCTCTCTCTCTCTCTCTCTCTCTCTCTCTCTCTCTCTCTCTCTCTCTCTCTCTCTCTCTCTCTCTCTCTCTTTCTCTTTCTCATTCTCTCTCATTCACTCACTCTCTCTCTCTCTCTCTCTCTCTCTCTCTCTCTCTCTCTCTCTCTCTCTCTCTCTCTCTCTCTCTCTCTCTCTCTCTCTCTCTCTCCCTCTCTCTCTCTCTCTCTCTCTCTCTCTCTCTCTCTCTCTCTCTCTCTCTCTCTCTCTCTCTCTCTCTCTCTCTCTCTCTCTCTCTCTCTCTCTCTCTCTCTCTCTCTCTCTCTCTCTCTCTCTCTCTCTCTCTCTCTCTCTCTCTCTCTCTCTCTCTCTCTCTCTCTCTCTCTCTCTCTCTCTCTCTCTCTCTCTCTCTCTCTCTCTCTCTCTCTCTCTCTCTTCCTCTAAGACATACGTGTTCTAAAATACACATGGGGTTTTACACGACTCTCCTTTGCAACACTCGTACACCAAAGAGACAAGAAATCTCCACTACATTATTCTTTCTATCTCCGTCTTCTCATTCTTTTAAAAGCGCTTTAAAGAATTATAAGCAGAAGTCCTGACTACCCTTAAATGCAAGATGAAAAGAACGTTCTTCTACAATCCGGGAGCACGTAGAGACACATAGAGAGCGAGGATTGTGCATAAAATATCCAAGAGAGGCTCACATTCCCGGCTATCAAGTATACATGCAGCCAGATGTTACCTCTAGTTTCTCGCCGAGCAGTTCTCAGGAATGAATCATTAATGGGCACTATGAGCATCAATAAGAAATAAGAACTCGGTTTCTCCACTTCACCCGCCATTACAGGTAAGATCATCTAAGAGGGTTGGCTCTAGAATGCCTTGTACTAGTAAATGGAGTTTTCATGTCTTTCTTAATTACGAGGATGTGTGTGTCTGTGTGTGTGTGTGTGTGTGTCTGTGTGTGTGTGGAGGGGGAGAAGGGGGAGAAGGGGGAGGATGAGGGGGAAGGGGGAAGGGGGGGTGAGGGAAGAACCATCGTCGTCTCCAGAAGGCCTTTGGTTCTTCTGAGATTCCTTGTTTACTCTTCTTCTTCTTCTTCTTCTTCTTCTTCTTCGTCTTCTTCGACTTGTTCTGGGCCTTTTCATTCGACAATAAAGCTTATGAATTCTTATCCCGGTTTGGTTAATAATGTTTCATGTTCTATTCTAAGCTTATGAATTCCTATCCCGGTTTGTGGTCGCGAGCAAAGAAGAAGCAGCATCCACGCTCTCCCGGGGATGAATAATAGAACAGTTAGACTTAGTTAATGAAATATCTATTTGCTGTTCTGGAGGGAAGCGACTGTGCGATATGACTGTTTTATATGAGTTTTAACATCTGCTAAAACTGTCATATACTACAAGTTTCTTATTCATGTTATTGGTTTGTTCTAGTGTCCTTGCCTCGAAGGTGCTTCATTTGGCGACGCAAAAGATATATTCCAGTGTTTTTGTTTTTGATTTTGTTTTTTACTACTGCTCTATTGTATTAACGTCATGGCGGATTGTTATACGTGTTCTTTTCTCTCTCTCTCTCTCTCTCTCTCTCTCTTTCACACATACACACACACGCACGCACACCTCTCTTTGTATCTGTATTCTCTTCTATTCTATTCTTTTCCCTTCTCCCCTCTTTCCCTCTCCTCAATTCTCTTCTCTTCTCCCTTCCTCGCTTCTCTTCTCTTCTTTCCTTTTCCTTTTCCTTTGCGTGTTTGCCTGGCCATTCGCTTATCTCTCTCTACCTCACTCCTCCCCCTCCTCCTCCTTCCCCTGGAAGTTCAGCCCTCATTCCTCCACACTGTCCTCCCACTCGTCACTTGCAGTCTATCTCTCGCTATCTCCGGATGCGTCGTCACTGCGATGGAATCAGATTTTCCCGAAAGAAATTACTCTTTAGTGCTTGCATCATACGAATTCTTTCTACATCTCTCTGAAAGGTAACTACATGTATATTTCTTGTACACTTATTGTTCTGCCCCCCTTATTTTCATTATCATTTTGATTGTTTTCATTAACTGGTTGATATTAGGCTGTGTGATCAATGAATTTATCGTACATGTATTTGTCTATGCCCCTTTATCTTGATTTTTTTTTTTAATGTGTCTACGCTATTCTATATCAATTCTACGCTTCCAATGTCTTGCTCCCCTTCGTCTTCTTCTCTTTTTTTGTATTTCATTTACTCTATCTTTTCATTTACATGGTTCTATTTTTCCCTTTCTCTATTTCTTCTATCTTTTTATTTCCATGGTTCTTTTTTCCCTTTCTCTATTTCTTCTCTTTCTCCTCCGCCATTTCTTCCTACTCTGTTTGTCTGTCTGTCTGTCCCCCCCCCCCTTCTCTCTCTCCTTCTCTCTCTCTCTCTCTCTCTCTCTCTCTCTCTCTCTCTCTCTCTCTCTCTCTCTCTCTCTCTCTCTCTCTCTCTCTCTCTCTCTCTCTCTCTCTCTCTCTCTCTCTCTCTCTCTCTCTCTCTCTCTCTCTCTCTCTCTCTATCTCTATCTCTATCTCTATCTCTATCTCTCTCTCTCTCTCTCTCTCTCTCTCTCTCTCTCTATCTCTATCTCTCTCTCTCTCTCTCTCTCTCTCTCTCTCTCTCTCTCTCTCTCTCTCTCTCTCTCTCTCTCTCTCTCTCTCTCTCTCTCTCTCTCTCTCTCTCTCTCTCTCTCTCTCTCTCTCTCTCTCTCTCTCTCTCTCTCTCTCTCTCTCTCTCTCTCTCTCTCTCTCTCTCTCTCTCTCTCTCTCTCTCTCTCTCTCTCTCTCTCTCTCTCTCTCTCTCTCTCTCTCTCTACCTCCGTCCCTCCCTCTATGTACGTGTAGGCTTCGATGTGTCACTCACCGACCAATGATTAATAAAAAAGGGATAAATATTGAAATGTCCAGAAAGTCATCTCCGCTTCAATAAATTTGATAAATTATTAATTTCATGTTTTATTTTTCCATCCAATGGGGATGAGAAAGGCAGTAGACGTTATTTAGATAGATAGTAATAGGAAATTCTTTTTTTGTACGACGAGAGTTATAGATATGATGTTTAGACATCTGTCTTTATCGTATATATTGTACAATGGGTCTACATACGTGTAAATTAATTCAACAGTTGCTACAATGATTATGAAATGATAATGATAATAATGACGATAATAGTAATAGTAATAGTAGTAATAATGATAATAATAATAAAAATAATAATAATAATAATAATCATAACAATAATGATGATAATAATAATGATGATAATAATAACAATAATGATAAGGATAAGGATAATAACAATAATGATAATACAAAAAAAAATCTTCATGATGAAAAGGATGAAAATAAGAACATTCTTAAGGATAACAGTAATGACACCAACAACGACAACAGCAACAGCATCTGAAAAGAAAAATGAGTGCCACGTGCCAGGGTTGAGAGGAGCTTCCCCGATCCCCGCCATGACAGCAAGCAAGTCTCCGCCGTGTCATCCTCAAGGGCACCGCCCCCTCGGCTCTGAGAGGCGAGTGAAGTGGCACTCTACGTCTGGCGGTCTGAAGAAATCAAATAAATGAGTCGATGTTCATAGATCAGATTTCTGTTCGGCGATTTGATGTTCATCTGTGTTCTTCGTTCTTCGTTTGGTTTATTTAAGTGTTTTTAAGTTTTGTTTTGTTTTTGTTTTATCTTATTTCTTTCGGAGGCTATTAACCTGAGTTGAAAGATTACGCTACTGTGTTTGTTTGTTTGTTTGTTTGGTTGTTTTTAATTCGTTAGGATGTGGGATTAGGTTCTATGCTCTTGTTCTATTTAAGTTAATGTGCGATTTTGGGCTTTATGTTACTACCATATTTTGAGCCATTATAGGTTTATAAGCTTTATGTGATCATGTTACGAATACTTATCATTTGAGTTCAGAGTTTGTGTTATTTAATTTTTGTGAATATTATAATACCTCCGTTTTTATGTCATAATGGCCAATTTGGTGTTATTACTGCCGATTTTGTGTTATTACGGCTTTTGGCTGTTATGAAAGATGAAGCTACTCCAGTAAGGTAATCCGGTGGAGAGAGTGAGGGTATGCAGAGTGCTGGAGAATGGGGAAAAGATTCGAAAGAGAAAGAGAGAGAGAGAGAGAGAGAGAAAGAGTGAGAGAGGGAGGGAGGGAGGGAGGGGGGAGGAAGAGAGAGAGAGAGAGAGAGAGAGAGAAAGAAAGAAAGAAAAAGAGAGAGAGAGTGAAAGAGTGAGAGAGAGAGAGAGAGAGAGAGAGAGAGAGAGAGAGAAGAGAGAGAGAGAGAGAGAGAGAGAGAGAGAGGGAGGGAGGGAGGGAGGGAGAGAGAGAAAGATAGAGAGAGAGAGAGAGAGAGAGAGAGAGAAAGAGAGAAAGAAAGAAAGAGAGAAAGAGAGAGAGAGAGAGACAGAGAGAGAGTGAGAGTAAGAGAGGCAGAGAGATTACAAACAAAAAGGTAAGCAGACACAAACACACACAAACACATCAACACAAACACATAAACACAAACTCACACAAACACACATATACAAACAAACATATCACATATAAGTGGAGAGAGAGGCAGGGGCTACAGGTAATGTTATGAAATACCGTCAGCCAGAGTGGGATCAAGTGATCAAGCCTCGCCATCTGCCACTTAATGATCCAATTACTTATGTTTGTCAGGGATCATGTCTTTTTTTCTGCTCAATAAGCTTCTTGATCCTATTAGTTTTCTCTCAGTATATGTATATTTTTTTAGAAGTATCTTTAAAAA
>BOPN01001487.1:21897-26897 GCA_017312705.2 Penaeus japonicus
TCTCTCTCTCTCTCTCTCTCTCTCTCTCTCTCTCTCTCTCTCTCTCTCTCTCTCTCTCTCTCTCTCTCTCTCTCTCTCTCTCTCTCTCTCTCTCTATGCGTTTATATGTATCTCCCTCATGGTCAGTTCCAATTTACATTATCTTTATCTTAATCAATCTAATTCCTCCTTTCCTTCCTCTTTCTTTCTGTTTTTCTCTTCTCTCTCTCCCTCTCTCTCTCTCTCTATCTATCTATCTATCTATCTATGACGCCTGTTTCCCCCTACCCTGGATAACTTCCCATCCTTTTGTCACAGAAGCATCACCAGCTATATACTCTTTGCCACAATTATACTCCCAATTTACTCTTACTCTGGCCCAACAACTACTTATCTACCCTGAAATAACAACAAAATATATTCATGGACGAACCAACTATAAATTTAAATCATAATCCATCTTATATTGCAATCAGTCTATCATCCTCTTCTTGTGTTTTTCTTGTGCTTTTTCTTTTGTTATTATTTTAATAAAAAAAGGAAAACTAATAAGTGTAGATACAAATAGGATTATAATAATGACACAATTTGAAGATAAAAGCCCTCCATTTCTTTTCAATATTTTGATTTTTTTTTTTCTCATGTGAACGAAATTCAGGATGAATTAACTATTATAAATTTGCATCAGGTCATAAGACTGCAAAGTCATTCCACCTCCAAGTATCTATAGTAAGACAGGTATATAGAACAGGTATTTGCCAGTACATAAGAACAATGGCAAAATTCAGGATGATTGATACTGCAGTGTCGTGCGATATATTTATTTTAGTTATCCCTCCACTATAATATAGTTTTCTATATCTGAAAAATTATTTATAGAAAACTGTGGTATCTCAGATTAACACAACAATAACTTCAAGAAAATTGCTGTTTTGGATTACTTATATGCTAGTGAATATGATGTGTAAGTTAGCATATTAACGTAAGTTTACCAACGTGATCAATTTTAGAGGCGTGGACATCAGAAAATTTGAAAAGGTAAAATCCACAAAGAAAGTTCAGTACTTTCTTTCAGACTCTCCCTCACACTCTATCTCTCTCTTTCTCTTTCTCTCTCTCTCTCTCTCTCTCTCTCTCTCTCTCTCTCTCTCTCTCTCTCTCTCTCTCTCTCTTGCTCTCTCTCTCTCTTGCTTTATCTCTCTTTCTTGCTCTTTCTCTTGCTCTCTCTCTTGCTCTCACTCTTGCTTTCTCTCTCTATCTATCCCCCCCCTCTCTCTCTCTCATTCTCTCCCACGTAATAATGATAATGATTATAAGAATAATGATGATGATTATGATTATAATGATAGTAATGATATCTGTAGCAGTAGTAATTGCAGTAGTAATAGTAGCAGTATTAATAGTTGTCATCATAGCAGTAATCGTAGTAGTAGTAATAGTAGCAGAAATAGTAGAAGTAGAGTAGTAATAATGATATCAATAGTAATAGTATTAAGCTGTCTCTCTCTTTCTTTCTCTGGATTCTCTCTTTCTCTCTTTCTTTCTCTGGGTTCTCTCTCTCTCTCTCTCTCTCTCTCTCTCTCTCTCTCTCTCTCTCTCTCTCTCTCTCTCTCTCCGTATATATATATATTTTTTTTGTATTTTTTCTATATCCTTTCAATTTTATGCATTTATCCTAAGCAAAGGGACAACAATCATTCGATCTTTAATTAATGAAACTAAGCATTTTCCGCATCCAATTCCTTAATCTATTTATTCAAAATCTTTTAATGCACGAAACTTCTTGTTTTCTAATCTTTCAGCCGATTGATATTTTCTCGTATTTGTGTTTGTGTGTGTGTGTGGAGTGTGTGTGTGTGTGTGTGTGTGTGTGTGTGTGTGTGTGTGTGTGTGTGTGTGTGTGTGTGTGTGTGTGTGTGTGTGTGTGTGTGCGTGCATGTGTGTGTGTGCATGTGTGTGTGTTTGCGCATATGTGTGTTAATCCATTCTTATCCCTTTGTTAGGAAAGGTACGGAGACCCATTTTGTTAGAACTGTAAAATGAAAAGAAGATTAAAAATATATTAGTCTTTTTTTCCCCCTCACTGATATCATAGGAACATCATTCATTTTCTTCATTCCGTATTCACAGTGTAATCAAATCAGTATCTTATTACATCCTTCTAAAGCTTGACGAGGTTAACAAGAATTTGAAGAACGTAACGACACGATGGCGCACTTACTGGGTCGGCAGCAGTAGCAGCAGCCGCCGGAACAGCCATTGACATAAGGATAATAGTCTCTCCAGTTGCAGAAGGAGGGGTGACTCACGCAGAAGCCTCCGGCACTTTTGCATGACTGCTCAATTTTGCATCGTTTGCAGCACCTGTAACGCACATTGAAGGAAAATGGGTTGGTTCTCATTGAGGGAGAGCTGGGTGGTTCTCACTGAGGGAGAGGTGGGTGGTTCTCATTGAGGGAGAGCTGGGTGGTTCTCATTGAGGGAGAGCTGGGTGGTTCTCATTGAGGGAGAGCTGGGTGGTTCTCATTGAGGGAGAGCTGGGTGGTTCTCATTGAGGGAGAGCTGGGTGGTTCTCATTGAGGGAGAGGTGGATGATTCTCACAAAGGGAGAGGTAGGGATTCTTATTGATTTCCAAGTCCAAGAAACAGAAAACAGAGACTCACTGGCAATAGCCGCTGTGACACGGCACGTCGATCGCATACTCATTTCTCATGCATGTTTTCCTACACGTAGCACCGTCTGTGTGAAGGCAATCGGAGCATATCTCATCGCCGCAATCTGCAGTCATATAGATCACATTGATTATGAGGATCGTCTAGTCAGTTGCATATGACAGATGCATAATGAACAATGCTCTTGAGTCTTGCAAGAGAATTGAAAATGATAGGAATATGAGTGATATGTGGCTTTGGTAATAAGCTTCGATAATGAAAATGGCATGCTGTCTGCTTACGAGGAAAGACGCCGCAAGAGATACGAAAGTTAAATGTGAGATGAAATAAAGATGTAAGAATGGCAACTGCTTGAAATTTCTGGTGAAAGAAAGTGCCATCCGATTTTTGTAGAAGTTTTCGTATAAGGGAATGCATAACTACATGATGCACCGAAGAAAATGTAAAAATATATCCGGATTCTTCATAATATATAGAGAAAAAGAAACACGAAATTACTATTGCCATTCATGAATCCTCAATCATGACTATCCTAGAGTTGATGCCACAACCCCTACACTCACAAAACTACTATTGTCAGTCTGCATTGATGACTACACAGATACATACCAATGCAACATCCGCAGCAGCTCTGCTTGGGGCAGAGGTTGGATATGAAATAGTCACAGCGGAATTTGTTGTTCTCGTAGAGCCAGTGCGAAATACACTCACTCTTATGGCCAGTGTTGCACGCTCTGTATGACAGGGTTATAGGATGATTCATAAAGAAGAAATTAAACACTGGTGGCGTAGAAAACAATGATGCTCTTCACACACACACACATGTTTAAAAATATAGAGACAGAGAGAGAGAGAGAGAATAAGAGATTCGCGCACGTGTATGAGTATGTACTATGTAAAGACGTGAGGGATTCCTCCTGGAAACCGCTTCATATACAACATTATTGTCTAACTAACATGTTACAAATACTCATATCATTAACAAGAATAACACAAGTAAATACCACCAATAATTAGAGTCACTCCACGTACATCGAATCTGAACAGCAATGTCGAAGGGCCGGTTCTAAAAATTCCATACGATTGGGGCACTTTCCATCCGTCGCCTCAGCTCTCTTAATCTGGAAGGTGTTGTCGGCAATCGCCTTCTTGTAAGAGGCGGGAAAGCAGTCTAGACATTCCTCTACCACCTGATCCTTAAAAGGGGAAAGCGTGTTACATCATAGCCTACAAGGCGGAAGATATTGCCGAGTACTTAGCTTTGTAGATAAAGATAAAATGAGACTGAATAACTTCACAACGCAAGAAATGCGATTAAGACGTCTCGATAGAATTGGAGAGGTAATTGAAACCCGTAAATTCAGTCTCGTTTATGCTTTTATTTCCACTCGTAACTATGAATTCGTTTATGATGACCAGTTGAAAATTTCCTTTTGGTTTAGAAACTGTATATGAAATTGCCTTTGGGTACAGAACATGACTCAAATTTATATGTAAATAAATGGTTGGGTTTTAGAAGTAAATGTAATTCTTTATTCATATATCTATCTTTCGTGATTATTGTCGCCATGAATATTTAAGGTGTTGAACGTTCAATCTGGTGCCAATATGGTTTTATTTGGCCTTATGATGATTTCTCATAAATGAAGGATATATTGTTTAAACCAAAAGATCGTATACACAGATCTAGTATATGTTAACGTTTTTCTTGTAATGCTACTCGTATCAGATCAAGGCATGTAAAAAAACAACAGGTATGCTAACCCACGGAATAGATTTATGAAAATACGATGTGTTATATGCATGCATGATATCTACATGAAATATTTATGAAATATGCATTTTCAAATTATCTTAATGAAAGTGTCAGCAACGTTGAGTAATACATAATGTATAATGTGATCAGTAATATATGCTATTTCAGCCTTGTCCTTGATTGCCACGTAAAGACGGCAATTATTCAAATTATCGTTATGGAGCGGGTTGAAGAGTCGAGTCAACGAGAAAAAGGAAAAGATGTATTTCTTGCACAAAAATAATCGTAAGATAGACTTTAAAAAATGCTTCTAGTAGTAGCCTTATCAAGTTACTGTCTTCATAGACACGATATGAAATAATGCATTTTACTAGTATTATTATTGTCATCATTGATACTAGTAGTAGTAGTGGTATTAGGTGTAGCATTATTGTTATCATTAACATTATTAACATTACCACTATTATTACCACCATCATTATTAGTGTTATTATTCCAATTATCATCCTCTTTATTGTAGTTATCCTCTTCGTCATCATAAACACATTATCATTATAATATCTTTAGTGCCATATACTTCCCATACGTTCAC
>BOPN01001487.1:36897-39397 GCA_017312705.2 Penaeus japonicus
TTTTTCTCGTTATGAGGAAACAACGTATAATTCACATTTTGCAAATGATATTTAGAACTGGTTATCGATAGGTGTTTGATGTGTTACAAAGTATTATTATTTACTGGATAACATTACATTCAGGAAAGTAAAAAATGAAAAAAAATGAAAAAGATATACACACTACAACTATCAGTGTAAAATACACACATAAAAATCAGTATATTAGTTACAGTGATAATATGCAATGTTTCTTTTTTCTTTCTCTGATTTTTTTTCTCGAATATTCCAGCACGCGTACAGGCATTACTACAATGATACAATAATTATCAAAATAATACGAGGAAAAAGGTCAATAATAGTAATGATAATAATGACTGTTACCATCATCATCTTTCTATCATCATTACCGTAATCATGATAATGATAATGATGTGCAATGGATATGATACATACTTGCCAAGAAATCAATAACAACAATACACAAGCAAAAATCACATAGACATCAACAGCGTATCTAAAGTACCCTGTCATGTTCTCTGCTCAAATCCAATTTAGGATATACATCACTTACGTATTCATAAAGCAACTGAAATATTACTAGCAAACCCAGTCTCATTAACATGTCAGGTGAACATATTAAAACATATACCAAAAACCACCTGGACTTGATCATCATAAAAAAAAATCAGATATTATCATTAACAGGTATCACTTTTATCTCGTGTCAGACGTCACGTAACAAGGAATGATAAATGGAGACTAGGAGAGCCACATGTTAGATATCGTATCAGTAAATCTGAAATTAGTTCATATTCCACAGATTTCATTAGCAAATAACTATCAGTATGTCACCTTGTCAGTTAATAATTAGCGTTGCGACGAACATATGATGCCTCAATTTTTTAAATGATTGGTTTCCCGCGCAATATGATTTTGAATCTGGCTGTTCACCTGGGATTTTTTTTTTTTTTTTTTATCTGTGAGATTTTTGTTTCTGTATGAGTGATATGATGATGATTATGATTGTATGGATGATGATAATGGTATTGATGATAATAATGATAATGATGAAATTATAGTAACAATGATAATAGTGATGACTGTAGTATTAATGTTGATGATAATGATGACGATGATGATAATAACAATTTTATTGGTAATGATAATGATGATAATTATGATATCAATAATGATAGTAATAGTGATAATAAGGATGGTAATGATGACAATAGTGATGATAGTGATAATGATGATAACGACAAAAATAATGATAGGAAGAATAAAAGAATTATATTAAGGATAATAATATTAACAATGATGTTAATGAGAATGATAAAAATTATAATAATGAAGATAATGAGAATGATAATATCAATAATGATGAAGATAGCGATTACAATAGTGATAATGATGATCATAATAATAGTAATGATGATGATAAGGATAAGAATGATGATAATAATAATAACAATAATATGATAGTGATGATAATAATAATAATACTGATGATAATAATATGAAGTAAAAGGAGAATTATATCAATGATAATGATAATGATGTCGTAATGATGATAATGATAACAATAACAAAAAGGATAATGATAACAATGATAATAGCAATGATGACAACGGCAATAATGAGGATGATAATAAGAATGGTAAGAATGATGATGATAATGATGATGATAATGATGATAACAATAGTGATAGAAATGATGATGGTGATAAGGATAATGATGATAATAGTAATGATAGTAGTAATAATAATAACGTTGATAATGATTATGATAATAACAATCATCACAATGATAATGATAATAATATTGATAACAATAATGATAATGATGATGATAATGAAGATAAAAATAATACTAATGATATTGATAATGATAATGGTAATAATGATAATGATAATAATGATAATGGCAATAAAATCAATAATGATAGTAAGAAATAGTAAGAAGAATAAAAGTAAAAGTAAGAATAATAAAAGTAGATAATAAAAATAACAATGATGATAATGATAATGATGATAATGATAATGATAGTATCAATGATAATGATAATGAAGATAATAGTGATCATGATGATAATAATGGTAATGATGATAATGATGATGATACAAAAGTAAATATAATAACAATAAAACAGAAATATAATAATGATTATAATATAAATATAATAATGATTATAATAATGATAACAATAATAAAATAATAATAGTAATAATACAGATGAGGATGATGATAATAATAACAACAAAAAGGATAATAGCATTATCAACAATAACAATAATGCTGATACTAATGATGATAATGATAAAGATAATCATAAATAGACAGATAAGTAGATAAGAAAGCTAAGTAAGTGTTTAACTTATATCAAACCAGAACAAAATAAAAATTAATCGAATATTTTGCTTTAAAGAACGTTCGCATATGAAAGCGTTCGTATAAGACACGTGTTCTTGAGGAGTTTGTTTACATCCATTTTGAAACGTTTTTCGTGTCTTGCTATTT
>BOPN01001487.1:49397-66897 GCA_017312705.2 Penaeus japonicus
ATTAAGAGGATAGAATTTTTAAGAGTACTTTGATCCATGTTCCCTAACAAGATAACAAGGCTGAATACACACCTAGCACCAAGTAGTTTTTGTTTATCATACAGATGTCATATGTCACTTTAGTTTGTAAGGTGAAATGTTCACCCATAGTTGCTTTTTCTTCTTTCTTTCTTTCTTTCATTTTCTTCTTTTCTATGGGATATGCAAAGTGAAAGTGCCTCTTGTGAGAGATGTTGAGGCCCCTAAACAGTGAGTGGACTGTTGAGATTTTAGCAAAAGTCAGAGCAACATCATAACATATTCCTTACAATTTATTTTAGCTACTAAGAGCTATATTTCAGGCATATACATCAATGTTCTGTCATCCCCAGGTTCCAACCTAAGACCTATCTGTGACGATACAGCATTTACACATAACATTACACTGAACTCCAAAAATGTTATAAGATTTAAGAATATACATGTCATGATGAGAGTGGGCCAGAATTCTGGGTGACATGTATAAATGCCATGACAATGCTACCTCTAGAGCTATATATAGCCTTCCAAAGTTAACCTAGACCCTCATTTGTTGTACATTTAATGAAAGATTATTAATGTCTCCAGACATGAAGGGAATACAGTGGCAAATGCACTCTCATTATTTTGTGAAAAAAAAATATGAATGCTGTTGTTGTTGTTGTTGTTGTTGTTTTACTTATTTACTTGGGATAGAAAAGAAAGAAAAAATTACTTTATAGGAATTCACTGACATTCCAGGATGCATTCCAATTTTCATAATGTAACAAGTGACAGATACAGCTACAGTTCATTTTTCATACATCCTCCACATCCATACAGAATTTTTTTATCCTTTTATTGTAGTTTATTCATATATTTTCTGAGATGGATATTATTACACTCAAAAGCAGTTGTCCTATGAAAAAACAGTATTATATATGTAAAAAGATCAGTTTGTAAACTTTCACAATGAACCAATACAGGATCAGGACCAAACCAAACAAACAAAAAAAAGAGATTTTGTCTTACTAATCTCTCTTTTTCCTTATAACAGGAGCACGATGATCAGGCGTATGCTGTGGGATCTAGAAGCCCAATACTCGCATATGAATAGCATGAAACAAGAGGATCCCCCTCTTTCAAAGGAAATCCTGCCAGCCTCCTCTGTAAAACCGTTGTATCAGTGCTTGAACCTAGTTCCTGGAGCAAGAACTAAAGTATATCGACAACTGCTTTCCAGACCAACTTGTGGTATGTCAGAGCTCTTGGAGTAATACGAATGACTAAAGACCTGTAAATATTTTCTATTTGGTAACTTTACAAGAATTTGCCTACATAATTTTTTTTCTTTTCTTATTCTCTGCTCTTTCTTTTCCTCTCCCAAGTTAATAGATATCCATTTCCCATTGTCAGAGAGTTTAGAGACACGAGTGGAGCATTATGTGAAACGGCAGAGGTTGGACCGAGACATCCTTCTAAAGAGCTCTTTAACAAGCTCTAAGATTACTCCTGACACTTCAAGTTGATTATGGGGATTGGTATGTTTTGGTTTCAAGCTGATAATAAGTTCTGAGGCCTGGAATTTCTACCTGTACTTCCTTTAGTCAAACATTATATAATCAAAGAAATACATATATATTTACATAGATATAGATAGATAGATATGTAGATAGATAGATAGATAGATAGATAGATAGTTATATAGATGTAATACATATATATTCTCACAAAAAAATTGTTTTTATCATCATTCATATTATTATGATTATATTTTATTTTTCATTATTTTTTCAGGTCAAAGTTGAACTCCACTGATCTGAGATCTTCAATGATTCAAGACAGGGATTGGAACCTGGTTGTCAACAGTTTACATGATCTCTACTTGATACCATCACACCAAATTGTTTATGGCTGCCACAGCTAACATGCAGTGGTTCAAGGTGCTATGTTAATTACCATTGTTGTTATTTTATCCATAAACATGCTACATTTCAAGAGACTAGTGTATGCTTTATTTTTCCTTTTTTACTTTATTATTAACTTGTTTAGAAAATCCAATATTCTGACACCTGTATATGATTCTGGGTCTATAGTCTGATAGTCTTATAGTTCATTGGTCTTATGATTAGCTCTTTAACCCACTCACGCCGGATGACGTGCTGACACGTTTCGTGGTTTTCGCGTCAGACGCCGCCGACGAGATATCTGGCCAAGGCCGGCGCTCGGGGTGAGCGAGCGGGCAGCCCAGGCTCGCGGCCCGTGCGCCCGAGAATCTCGAAGCGTTCGGATGATGCGTTCGAAAACCTCGGTATAGCGACTGTGCAAAGCCGGAATGGCCCCGGCGTGAATGGGTTAATGTGGCAGGTCATTGTTTCTATAGGAAAGTCCTATGGGCCATGTAGGTCATGGCTACAAATTTGGTTACATACATAGCTATATGCTACTTACAAATATCAAATACTTATAGTAATGCAAAAATAAAAGTCTTGAAATATCTTATGATGTGCTGCCATTAGTAACTGAACACTTCATGAGTGTGGCTGTGTACTTCCCTTTTCTAGTTATAGAGTTTTATTTGATTTATAATTATAAACTTATACTAATCACTGTTTCTTACTTATTGAGGTTAATGCTTGGTTTCATTTGTTGCTGTTTAGTATTTATTTCCTACAAAACAAAGAAATAACTGATAGGCTGCAGTCAAATAAGATATTATCCTTGACTTTGCTGATACATATATATTGTGTATATGTATAGGCACATATACACATAAATTCATATACATATACATTTACATATCCTACGTGATGATCTGTGACCAATAATAGGGTTTCAAAATAGGAAAGAGCATTATTGATGCTATATTTGCATGAGGTACACTGCATTTGTGGTATGGAGAAAGTTTATGACAAGGTGTCAAGAGAGAAGGAATATTATTGTATGAGGAAGTGGCAGTGGCAGACAAGTATATGAGGGTTGTGCAGGATATGTATGAAGACAGTGTGACAGCAGTGAGGTATGTAGTAGGAAGGATGGATAGGTTCAAGGTAGAGCTGGGATTGTATCAAGGCTTAGCTCAGAGCCCTTTCGTAATTGCAATGGTGACAGATAAGTTGAGAGACAAGTTCTGACAGGAATATCCATGGACTATGATGTTTGCTGATGACATTATGATCTCTAGTAAAAGTAGAATTGAAGAAAGCCTGGAGAGAGGTTTGCACTAGAGAAAAGGCGAGTGAAAGTCTGTAGAATAATTTCTGCACGAATGAGACGGAGGGCAGTGCCATGGATTTGGTTGTGAGGAGCAGAGATGATAAAGATGGATGAGCTTAGATACTTGAGGTCCACAGTTCAGAGTAATAGAAAAGGGGATAGTATAGAGAAGAAAAGAGAGGAGTCAGGGTGGAGTGACTAGAGAAGAGTGTCAGGAGTGATTTGTGATAAAAACAAGGAGGAACAGGTAAGTTTACAAGACAGCAGTGAGACCTGCTATGGTGTATGGACAGGAAGCAGAGTTGAAGATGCTGCAATATCTTTTAGAAGTATCAAGAATAGACAGGATTAAGAACTGGAGTATTAGAGGGTTGCCTCAAGAAGGACGGATTAGAGACAAAAGCAAGAGAGGTGAGGTGGCGATGGTTTGGACATATGCAGAGTGATGTGAGGTATATTAGGAGAATGAGGAAGGAGCCACGTGGCAGGAGAAGAGAAGGCCAAAGAAGAGGTTACATCAAAGTCATCATCCCACAACTATGGTCCAGGTCCAAAATCTGAAAATTAGACACATGCATCTCAAGACTCAAGACAAAGCTCACAAGGCTGGAACAAGACTTACGCAGAACTGAAGATGGTGCAAAAAAACAGAAGGGAACAAAGAGGATTCTCCACTGTCCAAGATTTCATTCGTACAGAGTAAAGCTAATATGAGCTCTCAATAGAGAAAACAAAATTAATAGATGAGAAAATAAGGAAAAAAAAGAGAATCTATGTTATATAGACATCCACAATTAAATGCCCTATATGATTTAGAAGAAAAATTCTCAATGAGGTTTCCATTTCTCAGGAAGACGAAGTCGCTGTTATATACAGTAATCTGCAGAAATAAACATAATAGAGTAGTCAGATATTAAAAACTGATATATCTACCAGCTTGTCTGATTGCCATGTGAAAAGGAAGTCATAGCATAATCAAGATTTTTTGTACATTCATTTTTGACCCAAGTAACTTATCCTGGTAGATATTGAGGTCATTAATAACTAAGTGAGATCTTGGTTCACTACAGGTGTCATCATCATCATCATATCATCATTTTACGCTTAGAAGTTGAACCCCACTGGTCTGACATCACCGATAATTCAAGGCTTGGAGTTGAACCTGGTCATTAGTTCGTATGACCTCCACGTGATAGTGGTTAATGCTTTTATATTACCTTGTATTGGTGATATTTACTCCAAAACAAAGTCTCAAAAGACCAGTATATGCAGTATTTTTTTACCCTATTTAAACGCATTTAGGAAATCCCTACTCTGATACCCGTCTAGGATTTCAGGTCTGTACTCTGACAGATTATGGGTGATACCGGATACTAACTTTACAGTGTTGTAGTCTGACTGGCCATTGATCCTACAGGTTATCTAGATCTAGTCTATTCATCAACTGTTATTCCCGCAATATCAACATTCAGTTAGCTACAAAACTATGTACAGCTAACAGTTATCAAATCTCGATGTTTAGAAGAAAAACTTGGAAAGGGCTTACGGTGTGCTGTAATTACCAAGATTACGACTGGCCTCTCCAGCTCTATTCAATTTCCTCCATCCCCTTCATGTGCTCTGCGGCATGTCAGCACTCCGACTTTTTGGCACCAAATAATTAGCCAATACAGCTTGCCATCCATAAGCACTCATCTGCCAGGGATTGTTTGTAGCAGTGTGTGTGTGTGTGTGTGACACACACACACACACACACACACACACACACACACACACACACACACACACACAAACACATTGTAACACCAGTTGAACACCAGACAGATTCATAGCAATATTCTAACTACGCCTCCCCTGATTGGATGGAGAGAAGTCAACTGAGGGGAGGCATTGCGAGAACATGGAAGGCGTCAGCTTCATGATCTGCCTGGACCATCAGCACCTGGTGTGACTAGCAATGCCACCTCTCCACCTGTATACTGGTACAAAATGTGTTATAAAATGTGGCTAGCTTCTCCACTTTGAATTCAGGAGTGAGGTAGGGTTGTGTTCTTGCATCAGTGCTTTTCAATATGCACTTGTAAAGCGGTCATTAGTAATAATCTGTACTTTGCTGATGATGTTTCCTGTTCTCTAGAGGTCCCAGAAACAGCTTTCAATGTATTCATCAGTGGGACTTTGCCCACTGATGAATGGTCTAGACCAAGATCCAAGATCGAACATACTCCCATATGTGACAGCAAGTGAAAATGGTATTAAACCACCAGACCCACTAAAAGGATTGTCTAGTCAGAGCCTATACAAGCTTCAGAAATTATCTATATACTCTCACTTGAGTAAGGTTTTACATACAATCCAGGTGGGCACTCAGAAAAAGTGACTAAGAAATTTAAGTCTGATAACAGTTTACTATGTGTTCAAGAGAATACACAAGTGTCGTGTGGTCAGGGAGTCCGACCAAGTATTCCTAGATTGTGCAGGTCCTACGCTGGTCTCATGGTACATTCGTTGGTTGGATACATGATCCTGCTAATTGTGCCACATAATACAGCATAAGACCCATTGTATAAGAAGACATATAGCTGGCTTCTCAAGATACTCCTGCCAAGGAAGTCCGTGGCTCCTGCTGCTGGGCAAGTCATCTTTTGACTCCCTGATCAGACGGCCCAGAGTATATACTATCAAGGCATGAAAATGTGTATACATCTTTGGTTGTGACTCGAACCTACTCTCCCAGAGTTGTCAACGATGAAAACAATACCGCCCACAATATTTTCTCCACTAGAGACAACCCTGGGTGGAGGAGATGGAGCCTCTGGGACGACCAAAGTGGTTGTGGCTTGGGAAACCCCTAAGGACAGGCCAGGTGTGTTATTAGCTACTGCATAAGTGTGACATGGCGCTGTTTTAAATGCCCATATGTACACCCCAGATTATTAGGCATTTTTACTTCTTTGTTTGTATACTATTTTACTTTTAATTTGCGATTTTATGCTTTGATGTTACTGACCGATAGTTTTGCAACTCCTCCATACTCCCCATATATATATATATATATATATACATATATACATCTACATATATGTACTTTTTTTGCAGTTGCACTCCTGTGGAGTGCGACTGCAAAGAAATCAATCGAAAAGGACTAAAGAATAAACAATTCGGCACCTCTCCCCATCTCCTTCACACTTCTCTTGCAAAAAGTATTGTACAAATGACTACATTTAAAACTTTTTAATTGGATGTCAATTATATTTTTAAATAAAGAATAATGTTTTACTTTACATAGTTTTTCATTAATCATAAATATTAAGCACATGTGTAAAAACCCCCCCAAAAATAATTGGGGGGCAAAAAAAATGAAACATTTTCATCAAAACACCAACGTCTTCATAAGAGAATTTCCTTCCCTTCCTGATTGTTAACACTATACCGTTTTTACTGAGAAATGAGATTGATGACATGTAATTTAGGATAAATCAAACAATGAGACTTGTGAAAAATATTTTACTGTTGTAAAGACCTCTGGTTGGATGGCATCAAATAGAATACAGGCAATATCATGTGAATAGTAAACACAGAAATATATTTCATAATATTTAGTACATTTTGGGATCTCATATGAAAAGATACTTCTTTCATTGGTTAACACAAAAGTACAAACAGTATTTGTAGTCATAACCATTACATCAATAAAGGACGGAATATTAGCATTTATCATGAAGAGATCACTTTACAAAGCTTGTTGGTATAAATATACAAAATATTAGTTACATCTATCACCAGAAAATGTAGACACAATCTTCATTCTATCCAATGAACAGGACATAACTTTGTATAGCTAAATAAATAAGTAAATAAAGGATAATAATATATATTAGGAATTGAGACCTCTGCATTCCTCTATTTCTGTACTTGAAATAGTTGCATATTCCTATATCAACAGTACATAATAATCCTTGAATACATGCATTTTTAGTAATCAAACAGACACTTATCCACAAAAATGGTAATGGAAACACTAGAAAATTCATAATCTTTGTAAATTCCTTCACTTGCACTCTCAGTAACTTATATTGATTTTGCCTGCAGAGAATGGTAATTTCTCAATTTATCATCTTCGGTTGACAATAATCCAGTTTAGAAAATGAAACTATTTAACAGTCGATGGCCTACTTAAATAAATATAACGTGCACAAAGAAATTACATACATTTTTATTGGCACAATGCTTTCCAACCAATGATGCCTTTTTTTTTTTTTTTTTTTTTTACTCATATTAAAAATTCATAGCATATCATACTACCTGAAGCAGTATACACAGCTTTAAAAGAGACCTCATTCAAGCAGTGTGCCTCAAATACAAATAGTGAACAACCATAACCTAATTTCAAAATGTTCCCTGAAAACCTCAGAGTCATATGTCAACTTTCCCTAAACACTACTGAACATGTAAAAAGATGTTTTCCAATAAGCTGATATATTTGAGTCCTGATATAGCTTGAATTACGCATGTCAAAGATGCCTTATTGTTAAGCATTCAATTATGATTTCTCTCTATTTACCTACAACACAAAAAATCTGAAACCTTGAAAAGTCTTGAATAAGAACTGCAAAATGCTACTTATCTTCCAGTATTTTGTGTTTTATTTCTTAAATCCAGACAAGAAGTTCTTAGTATTATCAAAACAGTTTTACCACTTTCTGGTTATCCCTAAAAGTAGTTTGTGGTTGAAACTTTAAGAGCCCTGAATATCAAGCTAACTACAGGTACTGAAACAACAACAAAAACGTGTGCATGAAGTCCCTCATTTCTGTACCATAAGCCTAAGAGAAAATATCCTAAGCTTACATGAACAAAGTTACTGACAACATAATGGTATGTGTTTCCAACTTCCTTTACTTCTAATGCCAGTAAATTCCCTCCAACTTCAAGTGTCAATTAAAGACAGAATGAAGTTTGGTCCCATGGGAAAGTTGTTAAATGCCTACATTCCAATGCAACAATTGTTAGTTCTGTTTTTCCGTTTCTTAGAAGCAAATTTAAATTAACATCAAGGAGTCTGTATGTTGTTTGTCTACTTTATTCCTCCCATACATGTTAAACTTGTCCAAGTTCAACAATAATGTCCTGAAGTTTGAATGAAATACCTCTAACACTGAACTCATATGTTCAAGGTGAATAAATAATAGTTCTTATACTGAGCATATATTCATTAAATATTTATCTTTAAAAACATATGCATAGGTATATGTATATATGTATTGGTGTGTTTGTGTGTGTGTGTGTGTGTGTGTAAATATATGTATGTATATATATGTATATATATGTATATAATATATATATATATATATATATATATATATATATATATATATATATATATATATATATATATATATATATATATATATATATATATATATATATGTACATATATATATATATATATATATATATATATATATATATATATATATATATATATATATATATATATATATATATATTATATATATATATATATATATATATACATATATATATATATATATATATAGATAGATAGATAGATAGATAGATAGATAGATAGATAGATAAATAGATAGATAGATAGATAGATAGATAGATAGATAGATAGATAGATAGATAGATAGATAGATAGATAGATAGATAAATAGATATAGATATATAGATAGATAAATAGATAAAGATAGATAGACAGATAGATAGATAGATACACACAAATATAATTAAGGACCACGACAGCCAAATACTACAGACAATGGTACTGATATAAGGGAAATGCAAATTCAACTGTCTGTGACCAATGGACAGCAAATGAAGTTAAACATATTGGAATGTTCAACTGGAACATAGGAATGATAACCTACCAGTAACCCATTCAAAATTTTTACTCTACCCTTCGTATTTCAATCATGAACTAATCAATAGAAAGAAAAATATGCTTATCATGTACAAGTGAAAAAATCCTTACATGTAATACCGGTATAAGAACTACTCTACAATCCATATGGTATATATGAGGTACCTTAATATAACATAAGCTTGTACCATACTTTCAGAGATGCTTTCTGAGGAAAAATAAATAAGTAATGAAAAAAAAAAAAAAAAAAAAAAAAAAAAAAAAAAAAAAAAAAAAAAAAAACATCAAACATGTATAATTCCAACAGTAGGGCAAACAAATAAAAATGTTTATTCATTACTATTACTGTGATAACTGTACTTTAACATACATTTAGAAAAGACCTATGACATTAAAATAACGGACAAGGATACGGCACTGACATTTCTTAACGATATGAACTATTCCTTTTCAGAGCAACCTTTTTAATCTCACGAAACTTTCTTCAAACTATCTGTCCATTTGATAAACAAAGTTTGAACACTATCAACTGTTGAAAAAAACAGCAAGATTCCCTATTTGTTTCTTGCCATTTAAGCCATTTGAGCAAGTATAAAGAAGTGCAAAGGTTACCTCTAATACTACCAGTTTCTACAATATAATTACAGCACTACATTTATATGAAAATTTCAGTGCATACATCAGCTTAAATAAAATTAAAAAACACTTTGGTACAAAATGCAAAATAACAACAATATTGTTAAGTTATTTCTTTTGCTTTTGGCGATAAAGAGTACTTTTTACACACTACCTAGTCTATGTCCTTGTACTTGCTAAGAAATGAAATAACTTAAAGATATTGAATTTTAGCATCACAACTAGAAAACCTTACGAAATGGTATTTGTACAGAACGACTAGCATAGTATTAACAGATCACTTTTTTTTAAAGATGTGTTACTTTGTTGCAATGAAGGGAAAAAGACCTTCATTGCAATATACTAGGATTTCTCCAGAGACTAGATCTTTCTTTACACTTATCATAGTTTTTTTTCTCTCTCTCTCTTTCTCTCTCCTATACCTTATTACCATCATCAGCTGGAAAGAACTCATCTCCCATCTAAAAAGAACATGAACATTCATTTGCAGTTCCTAATAATTTAGTATTCATTAAGTCTGGTCTTTGACAAGAGAGTATTTGTAAAATAAAAATCAAGCAGTAACTAGACACTCACAAATGCTTTTCCTGCGGTTAAAAGTGTGCTTTCATATCATATGCAATTCCTCTGCTGACAGTGGGAATGCAGGACAAAAGTCACATAATATTACATTTCATAAAAATTCTTTTCTAGTAAAACATTACCAATGCTTCAAAATTCAGTTATATCATATACTGTGTATGATAGATAACAAATCCAATAATTTTAGAATATACTTCTGTTCCAAAATATAAAATAATAAATCTCTGTTACATAAATTATTGTCTTATGACATCATATATAAATCATAAGTTCTAGAAGCCTCCTACTTCCAAGCATTCTGGCAGAATGTCACATGTTTTTTAAGTATCTATTATTTTGTATACATAATGACTAGAACAAAGATTCCTTTACTTCAATTATGAAGTCTCAACCCTTAATTATGGAAAACTTCATAAAAGAGATCATATTGTTCTGAACAAATTTCCTTGTTCATATACTATTATATCTAATGGAAAATGCATGGACATTAAGCACATCTAACATAGATGTTTCCATCATTTTTCTTTTTTCTTCCATATATTAAAAGTACAATCCTTTACTGGAATGCAACTATTACATGTTATCCTTCCAAACCAATCTAGTATCACTTCCTAGTTATTAAAGTTTGGAAATACCTTTTCAAGACTAGGACCGTAAATATAAAATATGTTCATTACTTCTACTAAATCAGATTTCTTCTACTTTTTTGGTGAAGTTGACAGGTCTGTTTTCAATAAGTCTGAACTGTAAAACAGATTCATAAAGAATATATTAATTACAGCTAATGTTATGAACATTAGCTTTTACATTCCGTGTCATGCCAGCGGAGGAGGAACCCTTGAATTGTGGTTAACAGAATTATGTTCAGATGAATTATTCTGAGCCAATGGGGCTGTTTTATGATATCTCTTTAAAAATGATTTCTTCTTTGGTGGTTTACCTGTGGCTTCCAACTCCAGGTGATCTGTAAATAAGAAAAGTAAGTAGGCAAAGTGTATTAATTGAAACATTCTGATAATAAAGTATAAACTATTTTCATGTGTATTCAGCAGATTTCTACTTTACACAAATTTTCAGTTGCCATTCAACAGGATGTGGGACTAGGTAGTAGGTAGTTCCAAAAGTCCTGTTAAAACGAGCTATTAGTAATGTACAACAACATTAATTCCAACATTTATCTCAGTTTGCCACAGAAATCTGTACAACTTACCTTTAATATAGCTAATAATAGAGGGCGTTGAACTTGTCCGCGTGGTAACAGAAGGAAGGCTACTTTGGCGACCACTCTTTGACAGTGATGGAATATCAAAGAGTTCATCATCCGAGTCAATAGGAACACACTCATTTTCCCTCTCCTCAATTGAAAGGTCTAGCTTTGAGGTACCAAACACTGCAATAGAAAAATGCCAAGCTTATTTTCATGGATAGACTTGAAAGTTGTTTGCTAGCTCAAACCTACTTGCTAAATATAGTTCATCTTATCAGTGATAAAATAATCAGCTTAAGAATTTCTTGCCATCTTTCTTACTAACCATTTGCATAAGCAGCACTGATTGGATCAAGAATCCTACTGTCTTTATCTTTCTCAGTGCTGGAAGGTGAGCTCGGAGACCGCCTGTTAATGGAGTTTGCTTCCTTTCCAGCACTAGAGGGTGAGCTAACAGAGAGGTTATTGTTGGAGGCTGCCAAGTGGGTTGGAGATTCTTGAACTAGAATAACACGATGAGGTTTGCTTGGCTGAGATGTTTCAGAAGGTGATGTTGCGTTCTCTGAAGATACTCTTGGGCTTTTGGAACTTTGCGGAGAAGATGGCACTCTCTCTGGTGAAGCCTGCTAAATTAAAATATCAATCAGACGGAAGTAATCATTGATTAATTTAGTTAATGACACATTTCATCAAAATAACATAGCAATATTTGTTTTCCTCTATTTTCTTATCAAAATTACAATAAACTACAGCTTACCCCTAAAAGTCCTTAAGCAGGGTAATTAATACATGTTTAAGCAAACTGAGGCACAGATATCCCTAGGACTTGGAAAAGAGGCATTTGGAAATCTTCTACATTTATTTTGCCCTGATATACAAAAGGATAAAAAGACAGTTTAGCATGAAGCTCTTCTACTATTCTGGGACAGATACTCTATGCTTCAAAAATAATTAATAGCTATTAACATTCTTTGAAAAAATCAGCCTACTGTAGAAAAAGCAACCCTCTACACTTTACTGATCAGATCCCTAGTCAAATTTTTTTAATTATTTATCCCAAGGAGTTTAAGCATAATTGACATACATCATCATCATCATCATTATCATTATTATCATTATCAATATCATAATTACAATTATTATTATTATCATTATTATAATTTTTATTATGATTACTATTTCATTACCATTATTATTATCATCACAATTATTATCATCATCATCATTATTATCATTATCTTTATTAATACCACTATCATTATCATCATTACTACTATCATTATTACTAACATTACCATCATTAATTTCATTATTATTACAATCAAAATTATCATTATTACTATTATCATTATCATTCTTATTCATCTGCATTATCCTTATCATTTTAATCATCCTTATTTTATATTATCATTATTATTATCATTATCATTATCAATATCATTATTATCATAATAATAATAATTGTTATTATTATCATCATCATTATTATTATTATCATCATTATCATTATTATCAGTATTACTAATAGTAGTAGTAGTAGTAGTAGCACTATCATTATTATTATTATTATTATTATTATTACTATTACTATTTCTATTATTATTATCATTAACATTATTTATTATTATTATAATTATTATTATCATTATTACTATTATTAATACTATTATCATTATTATTACTATTAATATTACTATTACTATTATCATTATCATCATTATTATTATTATCATTATTATTATCATTACTACTATTATTATTACTATTATCATTATTATTACTATTAATATTACTATTATTATTATCATTATCATCATTATTATTATTATTATCATTATTATTATCATTATCATTGCCATTATACCTAGTTTCATCACTCCATGATCCTGCAGATGCTGGGAGCTTGCTATTTACATGCACTGTCCTCTATGGTTTGGTTATAATAATTTCTACACAAAAATCACTATCATCACTATAATCATCATCATTACCTTCACTATCATGATCATCACTATCATTATTTTCATTATCTTTATTATCATAATCATGTTTATGTCTATTCAAAATAAAAATAAAAAGAGGAAGAAGAAAAAGAAATACATATATTCAAAATACACTTTTGAAATTAATATAGCAAACATCCTTTACTAAACAACTCAGTCATTATGGTAGTATAATCAAATTTTCTATTATTATAATCATAATCACCTTCATTATAATAAGATACCATTGATGAAATTATAAAGTCAGTATGTTTAAGCTCAATTCTCAGTTTGTTAGCATAAAGATCATGTCTGCACTATTTTTTTAAAGTGCTTTCAATAATTTGACTGTTAGATATCACTCACTGTAAGCATCTTTTTTCAAGCTTCCACCTAAAAATGCCTTGTCCATGACAATATAACCTGACCTGACTGGTTTAGAGTATAGAAAATGAATAATCTATCATTTTTACCATATATCACCTATTGAGATTTAAAAAATAAAAAAATAAAACATGTTTTAGTTTTAATCCTACAATAAATATGTTATTTCTTCTAAAAAAGAATTAAGCCACATGATCAGAAAATATGGAGTATATACTATATCAGTCTATTGCTACCTCTAAATCAGGTACTACATATTTAGGCCAACAATCTTCCAAGCATAAGGGTTTAGAGCGACAATATAACTGGCAAGCTGTTACATCCTGCCACCCTCTCAGAAAATCATCCCAGACAAGGCAAAATGCCCCCTACAACTCTTTCCCATCCAACTGACCATCTATTTTGGAACCATACCAAGGCTCATTGGGTTAACCTTTTATTTTTCCTTATATTTTATTTTTATCTTCCTCCCTTATAATTCATTCACTTAGAATAATTAGTATAAAGTGAAAAGGGGAAAATCAGCATATATATAGAATTGACAAAGTGTAACATAACTGTCCCTTACATCAAGGTATCATAAGCAGACAAATTCTTATCATAGTTATAATATCCAAAGCCACATAACCTTCAAAATGCTGAAACATATGAAGAAAAATGATGAAATTTTAACAAACTGTTTCAACTCTTATTTTCCTTAGTAAATAGAGGTAAAATGTGCAGATCTACAACTTATATACTCTAAAGTTGAAATTACTCTAAAAGCAAATCTACAGCAACTGTAACTACAACTAAAAGCATACTTAGAAGATCACAGAGACTAAGAAATCCACACCAAAAAATAGATGTTCTTCACAAAAGTTCCCAAAAGACAATGCATGGCCAACATAAAGCTAATATAACAGAGGTCTAACCTAATTTAGCAATATTTCCTAGAATCACTATATATCATATCTAGTAGTACCAGTATCATTGTGAATATACAATGATAAAAATGATGATGAGAACCCACCTCAGCAGAGGATGATGAAGAGGTGGATTCATGTAGATCTGCAGGAGACTTGAAACCAAGTTCTCTGAGCTCCTGGTCATCTGTTGAGTTTCTCCTTACCTCTCTCCTTTGCTTAACAGACTTCCTTCTTGACTGAGGTAATACACCCTGACAAGAAACCAAAATATTTCACCCTACTTAACCCTTTCACTTGCCCCATTATTTTTGACTTAGTCTTCTTTTAACCCTTTGAGTATCGAATTCAACCCTAGGCTACTTAATCCTTTGACTAAGACCAAACGAAAATGTGAGCCAGGATTCACAGAGAATCTAGAGGGATTTGCCAATCCTATGATCCCATGGGAGGAGATAGAATTTGCAGGATATAGGCAATGGGGGGACCAGGTTACTTTCATGACACCATATAAGCATCATCATACATAAAAATGTAAAACCATGGTTGGTGCACAAGTGTATGCTCCTTTGCTGGGCCAGTATAAGACACCCTCTGTGATCATCAGACATGCATACATTTGATAAGATTTTAAACCAGCTTCTAAGGAAGCTGGTACTCTGGCTTGTGGCAGAGTTCCAATATCAAAAGATTTTTTTCTTTGATATGATGAATGCCAATACTTTGGCATACTGCAGGTTTTCTCTAATGGACCCATTCTTGTGGGTCTTCAGGTGGGTAAGGGTAACTGTATTACTTGTTTGCAACTGGTAATTTCCAGGGCAACTTGCTATCTCTATTACAGCCCTTATATATTAAGTTTAGCTCCATCAATCTGCAAACATATATCATATATGTCTGATAATTAACACTGAATCGTATTCAAATTTTTCTTTCTTTTTGTGCAATTGCAATACTCAAAGGGTCTTTGTGAAATTCACTCTTTTTCTGCAATCAGTGCAATTTTTTACAGTTAAGATGACTTTGTACATCACACACAAAATATAACATTTCAAAAATAGCATCAACTTGTGTAATGACAACCATTGCAAGTGTGCTAGTGAAAGGGTTAACTATACAGACATCTACTTTTTCTCAGCAGTACATATACCTATCAGCTTTTGATTACTCAAGGCTATCATTAATTAGCTAATTCTCATATTTTAACCCTTTAACGGCAGGTGACAAGATATCCCGTCAAGTGGTGGCAGCATCAGCCGCCGGTATATATGAGATATATTGTCGTGGCTATCCTCCTGGCCGATGCACTGGGCGTATAGTGCTTGGCCGCAGTCAGTGCGGGCAAGAATCCCAAGGTGTTAGGCTTACGCATTTGAAATATCCCGGCTTTTCAACCATTTGGAGCCAAAATAGCCCTGTCAGCAATGGGTTAAAAATTCCCTTGCAACTTCATCTACAACTTCACATTAGCTAAGATAACATGTCATAAAGCTAGACTGCAACATTACTATACCCCCATCCACTTACCTATTAAAAGAGCCACACTCATTCTTAAACAGCCTTGAAACTTTTGTGACTATATACAGTTTCCCAAATATAAACGGTTAAAGACCCACTATTCAGAAACATATATTGGAAGATATGACAACATATAAAATACCTGTTTATTTTATTTTGCAAAACAAGCCTGTATCTCTATCACTAAATGGATAATCAATGGGTAAAAAGTTTAACATCATGTAAAGAATGATTGCATATTCTCTGTTATTCATTCTCCTTAAGAGAAAGAAAATAATACGAAATTCATCTATATTGCTCATACTCCTATATTCAGGATTCTAAACCCATTACCTTCAATGAGTTTTATAACCTTTAAGACAATAATCCTATAATCAAATTCTACTCAACCTTTACGTACACTCAACTGCATCAGAATAAAATGAATAACGTTCTGTAAACTTACCACTCCACTCCTTACTAATAACTAAAACTTCTCCAATAATAATCCCCTTTCCATAATTAGGATTACTAATTTCTATAATTGGATGACCTTTTCCTATTAGTACTTTTCAACTTGGCCTTCAGAAAAGAAAAGAGTAAAAGCTATCAATTTTTATGTTAATGAAGCAACTTTAATTCCATTTACAGTGATAGTACTGTGTTGTAGGGCTGTGAGAAGTACCAGTGCTAAAGACTAAAATTACACTAATACAGAAAAGTTCACTACTTTACTATCGATACATATCTTTCTTACTATACTTCAAAAGTCCTCACCTAAGATATGCTACTAAATACATATAAAAGCTGTAGACAACAAAATACTGCAACAGGCATCCAAGTGCAAAAAGTTGAAAAAGGACAAGATATAAAGCAAGCAAAAAGAACTACTACCATTCCTCCAGTAACACTATCACCATGCAAAACACATACAGAAGTCACTCCAGCTCTCACATTGGGTATGCCGCTGCTCCCTGGCCCATGAGTCACATCACTAACAACAACATCAGAGTCGTCGCTCTCAGGGACCCCTGGCACTTGGTTTCTTGCCAAGGCCTCATTCTTAAGGGCTTCTTGTCTCTCCCTTTCTGCCCTTATCTTTCGTATCCTTTCTCTTCTCTCCTCCATTTCCTTCTCTAGTAATTTTCTTTCCTTTTCCATATCAGCATCTACTCGTTTATTGATTTCTTTGTAATGCACGACAATG
>BOPN01001487.1:94397-101897 GCA_017312705.2 Penaeus japonicus
AACTGCTTAGAATTAGGTGTTTATAAATCGTCAAAGAATGATAGGTAGATATAGAAAAAAAATAAGTAGGAGGGAGAGAGAGAGAGAGAGAGAGAGAGCGAGAGCGAGAGCGAGCGAGCGGGCGCGAGCAAGAGCAAGAGCAAGAGCCAGAGCAAGAGCAAGAGCAAGAGCAAGAGCAAGGCGGGAGCGGAGGCCGTGAGCAGAGCAAGAGCAAGAGCGGAGCAGAGCAAGAGCAAGAGCAAGAACAGAGCAAGGCGAAGGCGGAGCGGAGCGGGCGAGCGAAGAGAGAGAGAGAGAGAGAGAGGGAGAGAGAGAGAGGGAGAGAGAGAGAGAGAGAGAGAGAGAGAGAGAGAGAGAGAGAGAGAGAGAGAGAGAGAGAGAGAGAGAGAGAGAGAGAGAGAGAGAAAGGTAAAAACAATAGACTAAGTGTCACGACGAATGCTTAATAAGGAGAGCATTACCGGTATGGTAATGACGACCTTGTTTTACCAACATTACCTTTGCGGTGGTGAAGGGTGGAAGGTAGGGAGGAGAGGAAGGAAAGAGGGGTGAGGGAGGGAGGAAAGGGAGGAGGGGGGTTGAGGGAGGGAGGAGATGAAGTTAAGAGGGTGAGGGATGGAGGAAAGGGAGGAGGGGGGGTAGGGAGGGAAGAAAGGAATTTAAGAGGGGTGAGGGAGGGAGGAGAGGAAGGAAAGGGATGAGAGAGGGAGGAGAGGGAGGAGGGGGGGGGGGTTGAGGGAGGGAAGAAAAGAAGTTAAGAGGGTGAGGGAGGGAGGACAGGCAGATGGAGGGGTGGAGGTGGAAGAAGAGGAAGGAGAGGAAAAGAAATAGGTGTGAGGAAGGGTTGGAAGGAGTGGGGATGAGGGATGGAGAAAAGCGAAGAGAGGAAGAGAGGAGAGGTAGGGGGGAAGGGGATGAGTAAGGGAGGTGAGGCAGGAGGGGAGGAGGAAGAGGGGGATGTTTCTTCTACTATTTCTCTCTACCCTCTTCCTCATCCTTATCCTTCTATTTTTTATACTTATCTTCCTTCCCCTCCTTTTCTCTTCTCCCACCCTCCTTCCCCCTTTTCTCCCTCCATCTACTTCTACCTATGCAACTCAGTACAGTAATTTATATATCATTACCATAATCTGCATATTTGCATTTATTTATTTCTAATTAGTTTTCCTCCTCCTCCCCCTCCTCCTCCTCCTCCTCCTCCTCCTCCTCCTCCTCCTCCTCCTCCTCCTCCTCCTCCTCCTCCTCCTCCTCCTCCTCCTCCTCCTCTTCTTTTTCTTCTTCCTCTTCATATCCCTTCTCTCTCTCTCTTCTTCATCATTTTCTCTCTTCCTCACCCATTTGCATAGGCGTTCTCTCTTTATTTCCCCTACCCCCTTTACACCCACAACCCGCTCCCCACCTGTCTCCTCCCCCCACCCCCGCTCCCAACATCCCCCCACCTATCCCCCCCCCCTAAGCCGCCGCGTCGAGGACAAGCAGGGCGTGGTCGTCGGCTTGAGTATTTGTCTTAAATACAAGTTAGAAAAAAGGAAAAAACAAAAAACAAAACAAAAAGAAAAAAAAAGAAAAAAAAATAGTTTTAAGCATTTTTTTCTTCATTATCCCGAGTGTTGAGGTTCGGTTGTTAAAGTGGTGGAATTTCAACCTTATTTGGGTTCCGCGGTGGTTTAGTGGAGAGGGAGAAGAGGGGGGGGTTAGGGGGGCAGGGAGGGAAGGGGGTTGCGCCTTCATTACGATGCTTAGTTTGTGGTGAGAATGTACACGGAATCGGGGATAATCACGGCACGAGTCCGGCATGTCGCTCGTGTACGCCCATTTTACCACGCCCACCCTACCACGCCCGTGTTATTTGCATGCGCCACGCCCAGTTTTCCATAATTTTTATTTATCAATTCGTGATGTCTTGTTTTTAAAAGCTGATATTTGTGAGTGCTACGCGCATCAGAATGTATATATTACTTTTAATTTTAAGTGCATGAAAGAGCATACATGCATGCTTTACACATACAAACGCATTTATGCATAAACTCACTGGCACACTCTCACACTCACACGCTTGCATTCGTTTTCACACCCGCACACGCACACACTCACTCTCTCACTCTCACTCTCACTCTCACTCTCACTTTCACTTTCACTTTCACTTACTCACTCACTCACTCACTCACTCACTCACTCACTCACTCACTAACACACACACTCACTCACTCACCCACCCCACCACCACCCAAACCCACACAAACCCACTTAAACACACACCTAAACCCACACTCGCCAACAATCCCAAAAAACAAAGCAAAGCAAACAAAGCAAAGCAAAGCAAAGCAAAGCAAATAAACAGCCAGGAGAAGCAAACGGCCACGAATGCCTAGCTAGAAAATCGCCTGCATTCTGACATGATCTCCGGTGGCTGATAAAAAGCAGGAACCGCAACTGATGAAGAAAGTTAGAGTGAGTCCGACCCTCCGACCGTACGTTCGTCTGTCTTGATGCTTAGAGAAATCGTCGTGGTCGTCGCGCTGCATATTTGCCTTTGTGATGTATGTATGTTTGTATGTTTGTATGTATTTGTGTGTGTATGTGGATGTATGCGTATATATATATATATATGTAATATGTATATATATATATATGTATGTATATATATATATATATGTATATGTATATATATATATATATATATGTACATATATATATAATATAAAGATATAAAATGCACAAATATGCACAGGAATACATACATATATACAAATAGATATAAACAAATATAAGAATAAGTATATACATATGTATATGCAAATATACATACATACATTCCGTAGATTCGTTGTGTATATATAAATTTGATCATAAATAAATAAATAAATATGGACAGACAGATATTCCACATCGCCTACTGGGAAAAGGCATTCCGCCATGATCAGTGTGCGAAAAATGAGCAATCGAATGTTGCCAACAATTTCTCAGTGCAACTTCATACCACCATCAATACAGATCCCATTCCTTCAATCATCTCCGTAATAAGGCAATCATAGAGCTCAGATTTCCGGAGACAAATAAGGCACCGATAACATGCCATATTGCATTACTCACGGGGAAAAAAAAGGCAACGACAACAAGTGACAAACAAACAAAGAATACCGACACCCACGAACACCGATTGACTCGCAGTAACACGACACTGCAGTAACCCTAATGCAACAACAATCAATAAGGCCGCGCCGGGCTTAAGGTTGCCATTAATACCATTATCCGCGGCGCCGACACCAATCATCAGCCGCGGCGACAAACAATGCCACGCGAAGCACGGCGATTATCATTCCGCTCCGCTTGTCTTGTGCGCTAGTCGTCGTTGTGTAAAGAGGGAGGGAAGGAGGGAGGGAGGGAGAGGGAGGGAAGGTCAAAATCTTCACAGCTAAAGCAATCAATGTTTTTGGTGAATATAAAGACATCTTCCTTCCCTCCCTTCCCTCTCTCTTTCTTTGCCTTCCCTTCTTTCCTCTTTCTATCTCTACCTCCCTCCGTCCTTCATTTCCTTATTTCCGTATTTCTTTCTCTTCTTTCTCGTTTCTTTCTCCCTTTTCCCACCCTCCTCCCACCCTCTTTTAGTTAATTTCCTCCCTCCCTCTATCTCCCTCTATCTTCCTTACCCCCTCCTTCCCTCTCTATCCTCCTGTCCCTCCTCCCCTCCCATCCTCCCTCCCATCCACCCCTCCCCTCCTTCCATCCTCCCTCCTTCCCTATCTCTCCTTACCTCCCTCCCACCCTCTCCCTCCCCCCTCCCTCCCTCCCTCCCTCCCTCCCGTAGGATATCACAGTCCTTAGCCAGTGCCACCGAGAGGCCGAGATCAAAAGGTTCCCTTAACGAGTCCCATTCATGCAATCGATGTTATCGTCGGGATCGTCGGCTCCCGCGGAATCTATTTTTAGATTCCGGTCGAGGGTCCACGATGCTTGGATGTTGACGGCTTGGTTTGCGCTTCTCGTTTGTTTTGTTTTGTATGTATTGTGTATGTTATTTTGTATATATATTTGTATATATATATATATATATATATATATATATAGTGTGTGTGTGTGTGTGTGTGTGTGTGTGTGTGTGTGTGTGTGTACGTATTTGTGTGTGTGTATGTGTATATACTTATATTGCAAGTCAGCATTTTTCGGTTATGTTACATTATATTTGGGCTTATAGATATATTGCATGACAGTTAGCTATTAACTCTTGCGATTGAAGTTTGTAATTGCTAAAAACACTATAACAGAAGACAATTTGCTGAGTGGTCGCAGGTGCAAGAGATCGTCCATACACACATACGCACACGTACACGCGCGCACACACACGCCCCCCCCACACACACACTCGCGCGCGCGCGTGTGCACATACATAATGTATATATTTTTGTAAGTTTATATATATCCTGTATTTATATGTAAACGAATATCTGAATATGTAGCGAGATATGAAAAAGAATAATAAAGAAAAAATACACATGATATGATATATATGATATATACATATGTTATATGTATATATATTTTATGTATGAATGTTTTATTGAATCACGTTCAAGTCTGTAAAACCCCAATGAAAAATGACCAATTTTGATCGGACCAACGCAGAATTGACATTATGACGCGTGCAACAACAACAACAAAGAAAACTAAATATACAGTAATTCTATTTATTGACCAAAACATAAACAACATCAAGTCTGCCTGACTTCCGGTAGTCTGTTCTGATAAAAAGTGTGAACTTGTTGCCATCCCGACTCGGCTTAGGTACTGTACTACCCTCCCTTTACTTTGCCAGGCACACGCAAGCAATCCGACATTGTCAAATGGCAATTTCCTCTATTATCGCTGCATGCGTTCGGAATTGCCTTCGTTGCATGCGAGGTCTGTTGCAAATCATCTGTGTGGTCTTCATGCGCTTACGTAGGGGTGACTCTTATAAGTTACGGCTTCATTATCTCCCGCTGTGATTTTGTAGTGCACTCATCATGGGGTTTCTCTTATCGGTTATGGTTGGGAGGGGGGGGGGGGGGGGGGGGGGGGGGTAGAAGAGGACAGGTTTTGAGGGGAAATGGGAATGAGGGGAGGTGAGAGTAGCTGTTTACTTATTGGTATTTAATATTCTCTATTTAAGATTTTTTTTTTACTGCTTCCAGCCTTTCCCTCAATTCTCCTCCTTCCACTCCCATCCCCCTCTCCCCTATCCTCTCTCTCTCTCTCTCTCTCTCTCTCTCTCTCTCTCTCTCTCTCTCTCTCTCTCTCTCTCTCTCTCTCTCTCTCGCTCTCTCTCTCTCTCTCTCTCTCTCTCTCTCTCTCTCTCTCTCTCTCTCTCTCTCTCTCTCTCTCTCTCTCTCTCTCTCTCTCTCTCTCTCTCTCTCTCTCTCTCTCTCTCTCCCTCCCTCCCCCTCTCCCTCTCTCCCCCTCCCTCTCCCTCTCTCTCTCTCTCTCTCTCTCTCTCTCTCTCTCTCTCTCTCTCTCTCTCTCTCTCTCTCTCTCTCTATCACTCCCTCCCCTCACCCACCTCCCCTCCCCCCCCCCCCCCCCCCCCCCCCCCCCCCCACCTCCCCCACCTCCCCTCCCTTCCCCTCCCTTCCCTTCCCCCACCTCCCCTCGCCTCCCCACCCCTCCCTTCCCTCCCCCCTCCCTCCCCTCACTGGCTATGCGACCCCTGCTAGTCACGAAAGCTGCGTGCGCCTGAAGGGGGACGGGACGTTGATGATATGCAGATGCAGAAGATCACTGCCGGAGATAAGGATTACATCCCCTGTAGTTTATTACGAACGCAGATGTCTCGCGCGGAGTTGCATCGAGGGGGGGGGGAGTCCGGGAGTCCGGGGGGAGTTGTTATCGAGGGACTCCCGCTGTCGTAGGACTTCTTGGATTTCTTGTTGATCGTGTTTCTGCCATAGGGGGTTGAAGATGCTTGATTGATCGTCTGGGCTGTCATATACCTCACTCTCGGTAAACAGATACACGCTCGCAGCCTCGCAGTGATAACAAGACATCATCTCATCCCGTGCTGGCGGAGTTCGTTGATCTGGGAGGGGTAGGGGGGGTAGGGAGTAGGTCCTGATGATTTGAGAGCGCGGCTAAAAATACAGCCAAATGTAGGATCGGGAACAACTGTTGTTGTTGTATTCCTTTGAGTTATTTTCTTTGGTTTTGTTGGTGGCTCCGTATTCCTCTTTCTCTTCTTTCTTTATTCTTCCTTATTTTGTTCTTTTTTTTCCTATCTGTATATTTCGTCTTCTATTTTTTTTTTCTTTTTTTTTCTTCCTCTCTGGTTTTCCGTGGTTCCCTTTTCTTCCTGTTATCTATTTTTTCTTTTTACTCATTCCTCTCTTCCTCTTTTCCTCTCTTTATCTCTTCTTCTCTTCTTCTTTTCCACTCTCCCTCTCACCCTCTCCCGGTCTCCACCTCTCTCCCTCTCTTCCTCTTCCTCTTCTTCTTCCATCTTCCTGTCTGTAACTCCTTATCCGTCTTTCGTCTTTCCTTTTCGTTTTTCCAGTGGCTTCTTCTTCGCGTTCTGTCCCCTGATCACTTATCTAAATGAGATTCTTTCCCCTAGACTCCTATACGTGCGTGAGGATTCTAGTCCTTTGGATCCCGTGGATTCTCTTTCGCTCTCTCTCTTTCTCTCTCTTTCTCTTTCTTTGATTCCGTATTCTTTCCCTTCTCTTAAGGCTTTATCTAGTCAGTCTTGGTATGTTTTTTTTTTCTCACTTTGTCATTTCCTTCTCTTTCTTTCCTCCTTGTTTTCACTCCTCCCCTCCTCTTCTCCCTCCTTACCTCTCCTTCTCTCCCTACCTCCCTACCTCCCTCTCTCCCTCCTCCTCCTCCTCCCCCTCCTCCTCCACCCCTACCACCTTCCCTTCCTCCCTTCCTTTGTTCTCTCCTCTTTTCTTCCTCCTCCCTTTTTCTCCCTTCCTCCCCCCNAGGAGGGAGAGTTGTTTATGCAAGGGGGAGGGGGAGGGTAGATGATGATGATGAGGAGGAGGAGGGGTAGAGAGAGAGGATAGAAGGGGAAGAAGAGGGAAAGGGGGAGAGGGAGATGTTGAGGGCAGGGGAGAGAATAGAGAGGGAGGGGAAAGGGGGAGAGGAGGTGAGGGGGGAGAATAGAGAGAGAGGAGAGGGAGAAGAAAAGGGGAAAGGGGGATAGAATAAGAAGAGGAGGAAGGAGAATGAATATGCGAGGGGAAAGGGGGAAGGGATAGGAAAGGTTGAGGAGGGGGAGAGGGGAAAAAGGGAAGGGAAGAAAAGGAAAAATGGGGAGAGTAAGGGGAAGGAGAGAGGAAAGAGGAAGAGATGTTGAGGGGGAATGAAAAAAGAGTTGGGGAAGAGAATGAGGGAGAGGGAGGGAGAGGAGGGGGTGGGAGGGTGAGGCGAGAAGAGGGAGGGAAAAGGGTAGGGTAAGGAGATGAGGAAGGGGAAGGAAGGGAGCGAGGAAGGAGAGGGGGAGAGGGAGAGGAGGAAGATAGGAAGAGA
>BOPN01001487.1:106897-114397 GCA_017312705.2 Penaeus japonicus
AGATTAAAAATATATGTAATCTAAGAACGCCAACTAACTATCTGCGAGGCTTGCACTGTGTAATGGTGTACTTCCAACAAAGTAAAAAGTTTGGGGATCAAGTTCCATTAAGGTATATGTGTTAAGTTCGTTGTGTGTTATGTTGGTTAAGTTCCATCACAAGCTAAGTTCTACCGAAGCGCAAAGTTCCTTGGTTTGATATGAGCCGCTACTCTACCATAAGCACTGTGCAATGATGTCTTTTATCCAAGTTTGGGATTAAGTTCCATTAAAGTTCGTGGATTAACATCCTTCAGTGTACAATATTCGTCAAATTAAGCTCGGTCAAAGTACAAAGTTGGCGGGTCAAATCTCCTCAAAGTACAAAGTTCGTGGGTTTAGTTCTGACAAAGTGCAAGTATCATGGAGTTAAGTTTCGTCAAAGTTCAAGGGGTAAGCTCACTTAAAGTACAAAGTTCGTGCGTTATTAAAGTCCCAGCCTAGGACAGCTTCGTGGATTAGTGTCCGTCAAAGTACATATTTCCGTCTAAGAAAAAAAAATCGTGGATTAATTCAAAGCTAAAAGTATTCCAATATACATAATGTTTATTCTATACATAAGATAAGACTAAATCCTAAGCTGGGTTTATCTATTCGTTTTATATGTATGAATGATTAATGATGTGTGTGTGTGTGTGTGTGTGTGTGTGTGTGTGTGTGTGTGTGTGTGTGTGTGTGTGTGTGTGTGTGTGTGTGTGTGTGTGTCTGTGTGTGTGTGTGTGTGTGTGTGTGTGTGTGTGTGTGTGTGTTTATTCGTGTGGTCGCGGCACTAAGAACTCCTGACACTGTGCCAACACCTTTCAAAGGGGAAACTAATCTCGGTTAACTGGGCTAAACATTAACCTCGTATACATTAAAATCAACATTCGTTTAATTTTCAGTCATCGGGGTTTTGGTGCTTCTGCCTGATGCATAAGGTTGATTGATTATGTATGGGTTTTATGGGTTCTTATAATATAGCGGAGATATATACCTAACAGACACGTGTATATGCAAGGATGCTTATTTTTTTGCTTGTATATTTCTCTCTCTGTCTTTCTCTCTCTCTCTCTCTCTCCTCTTCTCCCCCTCTCCCTACCCTCCCTCCCTCCCTCCCTCCCTCCCTCCCTCCCTCCCTCCCTCCCTCCCTCCCTCCCTCCCTCCCTCCCTCCCCCCTCCCCCTCCCCCCTCCCCACCTCCCTACCACCTTCCCCTTTCCCTCCCTTCCCTTTGTTCTCTCCCTCTTTCTCTTCCCTCCTCCTCCCTTTTTTTCTCCCTTTTCCCTCCCGTGCGCACCCAGTCGAAGCTGAACTCTCGGTTGTTAGTTGTTAGTATAAGATAAAGGCGGAATGTTGCTGCCTCCTGTGCCTGTTGTTGGAGGAGGAGGGGGTATGGGGGAGGGGGTGGGGGAGGAGGTGATGAAGGAGGTGGAGGTGGAGATGGAGATGGAGATGGAGGGGGAGATGGAGGTGGTGGGAATGGAGGTGGAGGTGGAGATGGAGATGGAGATGGAATAGGAGGGGGAGATGGAGGTGGTGGGAATGGAGGTGGAGGTGGTGGAGGAGGAGTGGGAAGAAGAGGAGGTAGAGATGGAGATGGAAGAGGAGGGGGAGATGGAGGAGGTGGGAATGGAATGGAGGTGGAGGTGTAGGAGGTAGTAGGAGAAAGGGTGGAGGAAGGAGAGATGGAGGTAGCGGGATAGTAGTGGTGGTAGAAGAAGGGAAGTAGGCGAGAAACAAAAAAACGGAAAGAAAGAGAAATGAAAGGAGAAACAAGAAAAGAAAAGGACAGCAATCATCACGAAAGGAGAGAAAGAAGGAAGAAAGGAAAGTCGGACAACGAGTCAGGAATCAGCAGGAGTCAGGAGTCACTCTGAAGATCTGACTCGAGCAACACTGACGAATCCATTGATGTTTGTGATAACACCATGATCATAAGACGTACACTCATTAAAGGTTTGGCGTGAGGCTGTAAGGCTAGAGGGTTATGAGGCATGAGGCCGGGTCCTCTCGGGTTACATGAGCCTCATACATACACCGAAGGAAAACGGTTCTAGAAATATCAAACTCCGGCCGGTTACTTAGCAAATGCCATCCGTATGTGCTGTAGGGCGAGGCTGTAGTTGGATTTGTTGCTTCGTTTTGTTTGTTTGGGTTTTATTTGTTGGAGAAATTAATCTTCTTCCCTTCTTTTTTTTTCTTTTTTCCTATCTTCCTCTTTTTTTCTTTTCAGTTTACTAATATTACTTCTTTGTGTCTCTCTCTCTCTCTCTCTCTCTCTCTCTCTCTCTCTCTCTCTCTCTCTCTCTCTCTCTCTCTCTCTCTCTCTCTCTCTCTCTCTCTCTCTCTCTCTCTCTCTCTCTCTCTCTCTCTCTCTCTCTCTCTCTCTCTCTCTCTCTCTCTCTCTCTTTCTCTCTCTCTCTCTCTCTCTTTCTCTTTCTCTCTCTCTTTCTCTCTCTCTCTTTCTCTCTCTTTCTCTCTCTCTCTCTCTCTATCTATCTATCTATCTCTCTATCTATCACTCACGCACTCACTCACTCACTCACTCACTCACTCTCTCTCTTTCTCTATCTCTCTCTCTTATTTAATTTTGTTACTTTGTTAGAAGAGTTGTTGTCGGCACTTTTTATTTTTTCCTTCTTATTCATTTGCTTATTTATTTTACGGTCACTCGAGGTTTCACTATTAGATAAAAGAAAAAAAAAAATCTTCAGCTGGACGGTGAATCACACGCCATTTTCTTGTGACCCTTGACTCGGACTTGGCGAGGTCATCAGGATATGTTAGAGGTGGGGGGTTAGGGGTTGGGAGAAGGAGGGGAGGGGATGGGGGATGGGATGGGATGGGATGGGTAGGGAAGGGAGTGGGGATAGGGAGAGGCATGAGGGAGATATAAAAAGGGGCGGAGGTGAATGGAGAGGGATAGAGAAGAGGGAAAGCAGATTGAAGAGGGACTGGTAGGAGGGGTTGGAAGGACAGAGAAGGACAGGAAGTAGAATAGAGAGTGATAGGGAGGGGGGAAGAGGAGGGATGAAAGGAGGGAGGGAGGGAGGGAGGGAGGGAGGGAGGGAGGGAAAGACTGGCCTGGCTATACCCTGAGGCTAGGGTGGGCACGGCGGGGCAGGCAGGCAGGCAGGACTCGCGGGTTAAAAAGAGAAAGTTTACTCGTGGTCAACTCGCCTCGCTTCCCTGTTCAACTCCCGGTGTCCCCCTCCCCCCCCCTGCCGTCTCTTTCTCTTTTTCGCCAAACTCATCTTCACTTCTCGCTGTTTTTCCCCTCTTATGCCTTTTCCCTTTTCGTTATCTCTGTGTTTGAAATTCATTCAAAAAATTCTCTCTCTCTCTCTCTATTTTTCTCTCTTCTACGGCTACTACTATTAATGCTACTACTTCTTACTATTACTACAACAATAACAACAACTACTACTGCTACTACTATTACTACTACTATTACTACTACTACTACTACTACTACTACTACTACTACTACTACTACTACTACTACTCTATCTATTTCTATTACTACTATTAGTACTACTACCACTATCACAGCTACTGCTAATGCTACTCTGCTACTACTATTATTATTACTACCATTACTACTGCTACTACTACTACTACTACTACTACTACCACTACCACTACCGCTGCCACTACTCAATCCCCCTCAATCTCCCTCTCCTCCACTCTTACCTCCCCCCCCCCCGCCCCGACTCCCACTGCCTTTTCTCTCTGCATTTTTCATTATTGTTTTGAAAGAAAGATATCCGTAATTACAGCACGACCGAAGCTTAGAGCTTTAAGAGGCTTTCGACGAAAGAGGAACAAAGAACGGGGAATAGCAGTGCTTTAATTAATTCAGCCCATGATAAGATGTGTAGACACACGCACGCATACATGCACGAACACACACACACACATACACACACACACACACACACACACACACGCATGTAACTCCCTCACCGCTCCCCTCCCTCACCTCCCCCCTCCCTCACCCCTTATCCACTAAGATTACTGCTTATGTAACCAATTTGCAGATAGCAATTCTACGATATCTTCACTTTGAAGATAAGTAATCTAGATTATTTTTTTTATATTTTGTTACGTAAGCATATGCTGGAGATAAGGAAAATGTATTTGTTGTATTTGTTTTTTTTTCCGCTGTGTCATGGTTACTAAAACGACATAAATGATGGTCAGTTATCACGATGGTAAGTTTTAGCCTATCGTGGTAGTAATGGTATGAATGATGTCAGTCTGATTACACTGTATAGTAATTACAGCGTCTTTATTATGCTAGTACTAGCAAATGTTGATAGTACCTGTAGTTTCAACGATAATAATGTTAAATGATAATGTACTTGTAATGATAACGTAGCAATATGATTGGAATGTGAATTGGTAAATGGCAGAATGATTAAGATAATGAGTGAAAAATGGCAATTCGGTCAAGATCCTACATAAGCAACCGAAAGCATGCAATTGCGACATCGGCTCCTCGTACGGGTTAGCGAAGAGAACCTGGAGGGTCAGCCGGAAGCTCCTCCGATTTCTTGGAAGTGCTGACGAGTGTTTCTTTGAACTTTGAAGTTTTCGTCGGAATTTTGCCCTCATCGATCGCTGTGAATCGGGCGGCGTCGGGAGAGATTTTTTTTTTTTTTTTTTTTTTTTTTTTTTTTTTTTTTTTTTTTTTTTTTTTTTTTATTATTCCTTTTGTTGTTTTTTTATTTCGATTATCACTTCTATTGGCATTGTTACTGCTGGTATTACTACAAAAGTCACTTTTGCCATAATTTTGTTCTTGCTTCTCCAACTGGTAAGCTCTACACCGGCAATCGAATATGGGAGGGATTTTTTTTTTTTTTTTTTTTTTTTTTTGCTCCGTGTCTCCAGACAACTTTCTCTCTTCATTATTGATTTTGGGAATTGTCCGATTGAAGTCGGCGTGTTTCTGCGACTGACAGGTTGGGTATATTTGCTTTGTCTGGGAATCAGAATTTGGCTCTCAAGTTTGATTAAGGAAAGGTAAGGAGAAAAATAGACATTTGCCCCACAGAATTGCCTCGCGTTAATAGTTCGCAAACTTTTAGATTGGGTGCGGAAATGAATGAGACTCGAGTGTAAGTTTCTTATGGTATGTCGTTAAAACACCGCAAGAGCTTCAGAGCGAGGAGCAAATTGCAACGGCATTTACACCAGATGCGACGGTTTTAGAGAGTCCCCCCACCCCCCCCCTTTACCACACACCTGCCCATGGCATTATGAAAACGACGCGGAGAGAACGAGTGACATACGGAGAAAATTACGTAACGTTGTAATGTCATGTGGTTTTATGATTTGCGAAGATGACGGTGAGGTTTAATAGTATTACAGAGCTTCATATTATTGATCAGATATCACCTGCGTCTTTCACTGAATTGTGCGCTTCAGTCGCGTGATCAGTCGAGGAATTCATAAGGCTCCTCCGCCCTGTGTTTTGAATGAACACACGCAAGCAGGTATCATACCACGGGGACCCGCGCTAGCTAGACGTGGCTGTTTTTCCGAAGTCACTTTCACTGCCATTAGTCAAGCAGCTGATTGATAGCAGTACCCTGGGTTCTTAGGTACCTCGCCAATTATACCACTGATAATAATATATTTCTCGTGAGTTGTTTGTTGTTAGGTTATATCAAGGTCTATAGGCCCAGGGTTCTATAATGCTACGGCTCTTAAGTATGTACCGTAACGCTTTAGTACATGATTGGGTTATCTTTCACGATTCCACTGTATATTGCATAATAACATTTTCAGTTGTTTGCAGCGTGTTATCTGTATATGCGCAATACCGGTTATGCGTTTGTAAATATGTCTTTTGAATTAAGGGAATTTAGCTATATGAGTTTTTTTGTTTTTTTTCGTTCTATAAATCACAATCAGCGCATCTTTCGGGTATTTTTATTAGTTTTTGTTGTATTGCAATGGATAAACCAGATTACAAAATGGCCTTTCTGTTGGTGCTACAACCTCGAACCTACGGTGAATCTTACCATCAGAATGCATAACGCAGAATCTTAGTTATTCTGAAGAGTGAGACCAGCCGAATGCGATATGAATAGTTATATGCGTCAGCCACGCTTATCGTCTATACTGACCTTCACCCTGGCGAGACAAAACAAAACAGAAGAGGACCTATAATTCGAGAGGTGTTTAAGGTTTTTGAATGATGTATGATAGTTTGTTTTCATGGATTCTTAGGGAAAAGATGCATGTGGTGACTAGGGACGCGCACTGCCGAAAGACATGGAAAGAGAGAGGAGGAAAGGTATGGAGGGAGAGAAGGAGGAAGGGAGGAATGATGGGAGGGTGAGAATGAGGATAGGAGGGCGGAGGGAGAGAAGACTGGAAGGAAGAGGAAAGGAAGGGTGTGATTGAGGGAATGAGGACGACGGAGGGAAAGAGGGAAGGCAGGTAGGAAGGAAGGAAGGAAGGAAGGAAGTCAGGGAGAGTGAAAAAGAGGAATGAGGGCGGAGATAGAAAAAGAGGGAAGGAATCCCATCGACAGCATGAGAGAAAGAGAAGGAGAGAGAGAGAGAGAGAGAGAGAGAGAGAGAGAGAGAGAGAGAGAGAGAGAGAGAGAGAGAGAGAGAGAGAGAGAGAGAGAGAGAGCGAGATAGAGAGATCGCGTGCGATGCCTCTTTCCCCCCGGGTTTAATTAACTATTTTTTTTTCATCATCCAGCGCCATAAACTCGATCGCCTTCGCCCTCCCCGCTCGCCACGGCGCCGGGGCGTGCGATAAGAGCCCCGATTCAGATTCCAGCCGCCTCTCCATCTCCCGCAGCGCCGCTCCAAGCGAGTTATCGTCCCGCAAGTTCGGCGAAGGAGCTCTTTGAGGCGCCGGGACCCTCCTCCTTCCCCGGCAGGAGGAAGATTCTGCTGACACTGAGCCTTTCACGGTCGCCGTCGGGGAAGGAGGGGGAGGGGGTGTAGGGGGCGTGAGGGGGTCTGGAAGGGGAGGGAGACGGTAGGGAGGTTCAGGGAGGTGAGGGCGATAGGAGGTGCTGGTGGGGGTGGGGTGGGGTAGGGGGATTTATCGCCAAGGGGCACGTCCTAGTATCTTAAATCTTTGTCGGACGTGCTGCAGTGGGGCGCTGAGTCACCATGGGTCGTACTGAGTGACGCGGAACGGCATACGGCATGACTCGACCGTGATCTTTATGCTTTCTCTGTTTGGACGACTTTTTAAAATTTATTCATCTTTTACTCGAAAATAAGGATTTAGCATGGTAAGACGTTTTGTGCTGGTCTGGTGCTGCAGAAGTTCACGGGGAAACCCCATGAGTTTAAACTATTACCGTCCTATAATCCTATGCTGACTATTATCCTATTATCCTATGCTGACTAAATCATATTCATCATATTATTGGCGGACGGTAACAGATCCGATTCACTCGATCTGTTTTGGTAAAGTATACAGTGACACCCTTTGCCAGCCCCGT
>BOPN01001487.1:124397-126897 GCA_017312705.2 Penaeus japonicus
CCACCCCGCCCCCCCGCCCCCACCGCATTCCACAAACACTTGAGATGCATTCCCATGCCTCACGCCCAGGACCTGATGCATATCATCAAGCGCAACCGACAATTACCAGAATCAATTCTCTCGAGTTACATCTTCAGTCGCTCTCGTCTTGTCTTCGATCGCCGAGACAGATAAGGAGGAGATGGTGGAATAAGAAGAAAAAGCGTTTGTGAGTTGCGGTTTGTTTTGGGAATTCGTTTATGTTATTTTTGAAGAGAGGGGGAAGGTGAGGGGGAGGGAGTAGGGGTGGGAGAAGGTGAAGGGAGGATAAGCAGAGGGTAGAGGGAGGGTAGGAAGAGAGGTAGAGGGGAAAGAGAGGGAAGGGTTAGTAGGATGGGGATGGGGAGGGTAGGGAGAGGGAGAGGGGGGACGGAGGGAGAGGTTAGTTAAGAGGGTAGGGGGTGAGGGAGAGGGGGAAGGGAGGGAGAGGGAGGAGAGGGTGGGGAGAGGGAGAGGGAGAAGGGAAGGAGAGGGTAGTGGGATGACGAGAAGGAGATAGAATTGGAGATGGAGAGAAGGCAAGTATATATGCAAGCGACCGAAAGTGACTGTCTGAAGGTGACGAAAGAAAGGCCCGGCCTAGATGCAGCCGGGGAGTAATCAGAGACGGCATCTCAAAGCCGAGGCTGTCGACGAGGGCGACCCAGGCAGTGGGCGTGAAGCCACTGGGTTTGCTCCAAGGAGTGAGTGACGGCCGGTGTAATGCACGTCTTGGCTTTGGCGCCATGGCGGAAGGCCCGGCCCGCGTCGCTGACATTCTTGGCGGAATTCCTACTGTCATACGTGCTTTATGTGTATATTATATATATATATATATATATATATATATATATATATATATATATATATATATATATATTGTATATATAAATATATATATATATATGTGTGTGTGTGTGTGTGTGTGTGTGTGTGTGTGTGTGTGTGTGTGTGTGTGTGTGTGTGTGTGTGTGTGTGTGCGTGTGCGTGTGCGTGTGCGTGTGCGTGTGCGTGTGCGTGTGCGTGTGCGAGTGCACGTGCGCGTGTGTGCGTGCGTGCATGTGTCTGTGTGTCTGTCTCTCCGTCTGCGTGTTTATTTATGCACATGCGCCATCGAACGTCATTAAGGACATTCCGAAAGCATAACTCCTCGGAAGAAAGTGAACCTCCGGCGCGTTCTCGCTACTGAGTGAGTGAGTGAGTGGCGTGGCTCGCGATCGGCTGTCTGTGACGCAGATTGAGGGACAGGGCGCCCTAATACTGCCCGGGAAATATCCTGCTGATGAAGCGAAGCGATTTCCTGCGAGAAGACGTCAATATCGAGAATGCAGCTGTGGAGATTCGATATAAAAGTCCAATCAAGGCGTTAATTTGTGATGACTACATTTTTTTTTTTTTTTTTTTTTTTTTTTTTTTACCCCCTTGGTTGAAGAGTAAATACGATGCAAGCAAGTGGTTGTGAATCATATGGAAGGTATGTTTACGAAAAAAAAGAAAGGCTTATCGTAGTTGACTGCTTGTCTGCTTGCCTGTGTGCTTGATTCCTCCCTCCTTTTTTTAGCGTTCGAGTTGCGGGTGTGACGTTTAGCATCATAATCAGCTGATTGTTTGAGCTACGCGAGAGGCTTGGGGAGCGGAGGGTGGGGGAGGGAGGGAGGGAGAGAGAAAGAAGGAAAGAAAGAAAGAAAGAAAAAAGTAGGAAGGGAGGGAAGATTGGAAGGGAGAGAGGGAAGATAGGAAGGGAGGTAGGGAAGAAGGAAATGATATATTGACGAATGAATATGAGGATAGAGAGAGGGAAGGAAAGTCGGAGGGAGAAGAGACACGGTCAATAGACAGAGACAGAAACAAAACGGATCAAGACAGACAAACAGACACAAGCGAGAAGGAGCAAGTCTCTCTCCCCCGGTCGCATGCACACAGATGCAACGCGGTACGGCTGGATTTAAGAGATCAAAAGTGAAACTCATCGATAAACGGGATCTAGAGCACGTTAGCCAGGCCGGAGTTCGGAAGCCCCCTACCTATCTCCCCTTCCCCCTCTCCCCTCGCCCCCACCCCCTCCTCTGATTTCAACCCTCCTTCTTCCCCTCTTTCACATTTCTACTGGCATTCCCTCTTCTTTCTTCTTGCTCTTTATTTTTTCCTCTTCCTCTCCACCTCCATCTTCCCGTCCCCCCTCCTTTATCCCTCTCTTCTTCCCCTTTCCTTCTTCCACCCCTCCTTTTCTTCACTCTCTTCTTCTCCCTTCCCTTTCCCCACCCCCTCATTTCCCCTCATCCTCCCCGCCCCCTTCCCTCCTCCATTTCTCCTCCACTCCCCTCCTCGATTCCCTTCCCCCTCCCTCCCCCACATTTCCCCACCGTGGTCCCCCTCCCCCTTCCTCCCCCACATTTCCCCACCACTCCCCTCCTCCATGGTCCCCCTCCCCCTCCCTGCCCCCATTTCCCCTTCATGGTCCCCCTCCCCCCCCACCCCCTCC
>BOPN01001487.1:134397-144397 GCA_017312705.2 Penaeus japonicus
CAGAATTCCTACCGCAATCCAAGCCAGAATTTCACGAGGTACTTCTCCATATCAAAGCTAAAACTTCGCCAAACTAGTTTGTTTTTTTCACCTACCACGGTCACTAAAACCAGAACTTCACCAAAGCCAGAACTTCACTGATTACCGGCAACAAATCCAGAACTTCACCGTAACCGGTAGCAACGACACGAAAGCCAGAACTTCACCAAGCCCAGAACTTCACCAAGCCACCATCACATCCCGTAGAGTAGTTAAGTCTTACAGGGTATTCATTATAATTGGACGTATGTTTGTAAAAAAAAAAAAAAAAAGAGAAAAGAAACGTTTCACCTCTCCCCCTCTCTTCCCCCCCTCCCCCCCCCCCCACTAAAGGGAAAACCCATATTTTTTTCTCCCGCGAAAGCACTTTTCCTTCACCGTTGGGTCTTTGCGAGTAAAATGAGAGGTTGCCGAAGACGGAGTGTTGGATGGCACGTGTTCTTGAGGTTGATCGTGGAAGAGCGATGCATTTTTTCTCTCTCCATCTTCCGTCTTCCCCCCTCTTTTCCCCTTTCCCTTCCCCCTCTCTCTACCTTTTCTTTCCCCCCTCTTTCTCTCTTTCCCGTCCACCCTTCTCCCCATTTCCATTCCCCCTCTTTCTCCCTTTCCGTTCCCCCTCTCTTTCCCTTTCCCTTCTACCCTCTCTTCCTTTCCCTTAAACCTCTTCCATCCTTTCCCTTCCCCTTCTCTCTCTTCTCTCTCTCTCTCTCTCTCTCTCTCTCTCTCTCTCTCTCTCTCTCTCTCTCTCTCTCTCTCTCTCTCTCTCTCTCTCTCTCTCTCTCGGTTCTTCTTTCTTTCTCTCCTGCCAATCAATAATCAATATTATCAACTATGTGGCGGGGCGGGGGGGGGATGCAAGGGTTAAGAGGAAGCTGCCATGAGGGAGGCTGCCATGAGAGAATCATGCACTGTATCATGCCTTTTTAGGAGTAGTTTAGTAAGGGATTATGCATCATGGATAGTTTCAGTATTCTGTCTGTCTGATTCTCTCATTTTTACCTTTCGTTCTCTTTTTCCCTCTCCCTCCCCCTCTCCCCTCCTCCTCCTCCTCCTCCTCCTCCTCCTCCTCCTCCTCCTCTCTCTTTCCCTCCCTCTCCCTCCCTCTTCACTTCCACTCTTCCTCTTTTCTCCTGCTTCCCTACCCCTATCTCACACGCACGCACACGCACACGTACACGCACACACACACATGGAAACACGGCCGCGCGCACACAAACACACCTACACCTCCGCACTCAGACACACTTTCTACGTGACGACGGGACGTCTCCTCACGCAGGCCCTCGGGGGGGTTGTGAGCATGAGGGGGGGGGGTGAGAGAGGAGAGGAGCCGAGTGACTCTGGCATAGCGGCCGAGTGACCCTGGCATAGCGGCCGAGTGACCCTGGCATAGCAGCCGAGTGACTGGCATAGCGGCCGAGTGACACTGGCATAGCGGCATAGCGTGGCACTCCTCTGAACCCGCTTGTCGTTTGTCATTTGTCGAGATTGCGCCTGACCGACCGACCGACCGATCGAGATGATTAGGTGCGACTGGATACGTGAGAGGGAAAGGGAGAGGGGGAAGGAGAGGGAGAGGGAGGGGGAGGGGGAGGGGGAGGGGGAGAGAGAGAGGGAGGGAGAGGGAAGGGGAATGGGAGGAAGAGAGAGAGATGGAGCGGGAAGGAGAGAGAGAGAGAGGGAGAGGGAGAGGGAAAGGGAGAGGTAGAGGGTGGGGGAGGGGAGGGGAGGGGAGGGGCCGGCAGAGGAAAGGAGAGATGAAGGGGAGAAGGTGGGGAAGGGGGAGGTTGGAGAAGAGGGAAGCTTCGGAGAGGGAGAGAGAAGAAAGAAGAGAGAAGAGAGAAACAAACAGACAGACGGACAAACAGATCAAACTCTTATCGTTGATGACATGGATACTGTTACGTCCTTGCGATGTCGGGTGGGGGGGACGGTGAAGGTTGAGGAGGGGGGAGGGGGGAGGTGGGAGGATGAAGGTTGAGGAGGGGGGACGGGGGAGGGGGGACGGTGAAGGTTGAGGAAGGGGGAGGGGGGGAGGTGGGACGGTGAAGGTTGAGGAGGGGGGACGGGGGAGGAGATAGGGGATAGAGAGAGATTCGAAACGAATATGTTGCCCTTTTTTACATTTATTTCTTCTCTGTTTTTTTTCGATTCTCCTTTATCAGTTCCCTTGTTACGTCTCTTACCACTACCGCCGCTACTACTACTACCAATACTGTTTGTGTTTTGTTCTCTGATGTTTCTTCCTTTCTTCCCCATCTTCCATTTCTTCGTTTTCTTCTCTTCTTGGTCTCCTCCTCCGTCCTCATCTTCCGTTTCTTCCCTTTCTTCTCTTCTTGGTCTCCTCCTCCTCCGCTACTTCTTCTCGTCACTCTCCGTTTGATATAAACAACGGAGATTTTATTTGAATTGCTATATAGGTCGATGGACAGTGCAATTAGCCTATCGTGATGATATTAACATAACGTGGTAGTGGGCTTGAGGGAGAGAGAGAGAGAGAGAGAGAGAGAGAGAGAGAGAGAGAGAGAGAGAGAGAGAGAGAGAGAGAGAGAGAGAAAGGGAGAAGGAGAAGAAGGAGAGGGAGACTTTGACTTTGACTTTGACGAGTTTATTGAGACAAGTGATTACGTACATCTCAAAAGGATGAGGTAACATAGGAGAGGGAGAGAAAGGGAGAGGGAGAAGGAAAAAGGGAGGAAAGAGGGCGAGGGAGGGAGAGGGAGAGTGGGCGAGGGAGGGAGAGAAAGGGAGAGGGAGAGGGAGAGGGAGATGGAGATATAGAGAAGGAGAGAGAGAAAGAGTGAAGGTCACAGTTCACTATTGAGATATTCGATTAAAGACGTGAAGGACGAGGAGAGGAGAGAGAAGAGAGGAGACGAAACGAAGCCTGAATAAGAGCAAGGAGAGGTGAATGAAGACATAAGCGGGAGAAGAAAAGACTATCTGGAAGGTACATTTCATATACGTGGAAGGGGAGGAGAAGATAAAAAAAAAGAATAGAGTAAGGAATATGAAATGAGAGATCGGCAGATAGATTCAGAGAGCAGTCGAGTGAACGAAGGGGGAGGGAGAGAACTAGAAAGAGAGGGAGAGGGAGAATGAGAGGAAGAAAGAGAAAGAGAGGGGGCCGGCTGGCTGGTTCACTGTTTGCCTGCTTGTCTGCCTGCCTCCTGCCTGCTTGCCTACTCACCCACCCACCCACCCACTCACCCACTCACCCACTCACTCACTCACTCACTCACTCACTCACTCACTCACTCACTCACTCACTCACCCACTCACCCACCCACCCACTCACTCACCCACCCACTCACTCAGAGACTCCAATCACCAGGCTTGACAAGCGAACGTGTTCTCGACGCCAGGCAGAACAGCTGTTTTCCAGCAGTAGTGTAATAGTACTCACTGTAGTAGTAGTCACGCTCTGACAGTTGCGGTAAAATGACACCGTTTTATAACGTCGCACCTGCTCCTTTAGGGAAATATTTTCAGAATAGATCAAGTTTCTAGTTCGCCTCTGACCAACCTGGCCAGAGCAAAGTCAAGTGAATTCACAAAGGGATATGGGAGCATAGTGCGAGAGGGGAAAGGGGGCGGGTGGATGAAGGAGGCGCCCCCCCCCCCCCCCCCCCGATCAAGGGCGGGGAATAATTATTATCCCTTTGCGTAAAAAGGCTGGTCCAAATTAGAAGGGTTGACCGCCATGTTCAGAAGGTCTTCCTTATCTTGGCGTCAACGAGTAATTGGTCCTTGGGTGGGGTGGGGTGGGGGGTGGGATGAGGGCTTTGCTAGAGGGGAGAGGGGAGGGTAGGGGGATAAACGGGATGTACAGAGGGTTGAAGTTCGTCCTTCAGTGATACATTCAAGAGTAAGGTCATTCATTCATTTATATATGATGTATATTTCTTTTCTTTTTTTATGGGGTTTTAGAGTCCTCCTGAAGTTACGCTGTCTGGTGTCTATCAAGAGCAAACGGTGTGTGGTGTTGATTGGCGACGGTCGAGCGATTTCTACAAGTAACTGTTGAACTGTAGCTGATTGTTATTGAGGTCATTATAGAAGGCAATTCCGTTTATATGGCGGGGGAATTGCAGAGTCCAGAAATCGAGAGAAAATTCTTCCATTCAACGCTTTCTCAATTATGTCTGTCATTACGCCAGGATTCCAGAGCAGGTATCGTTAATAGTCTGTGACGCACAAAAAAACGAAAGAAAGAAAAAAAGAAGAAAGAAAAACGTACGCGGAAGCCAGAGCCAGAAAACCGACACGTATGCAAGTGGAATCATTTTAAGGCAATTTGAGGGTAGGTCTGAAGGACAGAACACCTGAGCAGAACCGTAACGAGGCCTTGAGATGTCCGTAACGTGGTCGGAGATCCTGCAAGACTCCTGGGAACGGTTTGATGGGCGGGTAAAATGAGCCGCTGTCATCGGAACGGGTCCTTAGCGCCGTTTCTATGTAGCTGATCGTTTTTTGTTTTTTTTGTTTCGTAATAATCGGCCTCTTTGCGGCTGTATTTCGTTCGTGAAGGGCAACGGAAGGTCAGCTCCGTCATCTTTTTAAATCCAGAATGTCATTTATATTGACTTGATTATTATTCTCAAGCTAGTTGACGTGATTAAGAAAAAGGAGGAGGAGGAGAAGAAGAAGAAGAAGAAGAAGAAGAAGAAGAAGAAGAAGAAGAAGAAGAAGAAGAAGAAGAAAAAACAAGAAGAAGAAGAAGAAGAAGAAACAAGAAGAAAAAACAAGAAGAAAAAACAAGAAGAAGAAACAAGAAGAAGAAACAAGAAGAAAAAACAAGAAGAAAAAACAAGAAGAAGAAACAAGAAGAAAAAATAAGAAGAAAAAACAAGAAGAAGAAGATGAAAAGAAGAGGAAAAAAAGAAGCAGAAGAAGCAGAAGCAGAAAGGACCAACGCAGACATATTGAGTCATTCCTCAAGCCGGGGAGCTTCTATATCATTATGGCCACTGTAATGAAATCGATATCAAACCAAGAGGATTTGGCCCTCATAAATACCCAGAGAGAAGACGGATCGCCAATCCCGGAAGATTGGCGAGAGACACGAATGTCGACGCCACGCATGAGCGCACGCATGTAATCAAGAGTGAACTGGCCGAAGATTACGGCGTCTTGCGGGTGTCTTTCAAATGTGTGTCAGCGGGAAATGTGCGAGTGAGATCTGGCGGGAAAAGTGCCTTGGAAAAACGTCAGCTGCAGGACCTGGCGGGAGGAGAGAGGGAGGGAGGTTGGGAGGGGGAGAGAGGGAGGGAGGGAGGGTGGGTGGGTGGGTGGGTGGTAAGGGGAGGGAGGGAGGGAGGGAGGGAGGTTGGGAGGGAGGGAGGGAGGGAAGGAAGGGGAGGGAGGGAGGGAGGGAGGGAGGGAGGGAGGGAAGGAGGGAGGGAGGGAGGGGGGAAGGGGAGGGAAGGGGAGGTAGGAGGTAGGATGCGGAATGGAGGAAAGTGGATTAGGTGGAACATGAGCAGGCGTGGTTAAAGAGGGGAAAGTGTAGTCTATGGAGGAGGTGGAGGAGGTGGGAGGGGCGAAGGAGGAGGAGGAGGAGAAGAAGTTGGGAGAGGCATAATATGAAGTAGGGGATGGAGGAAGAGGAAGATAAAAATGAAGAGGAATCGGAGAAGGAAGGGAAAGGCGAGGAATTAGATATGGAAGATGGATAAAGACAATAAACGTAAGGATGGGGAAAAGGAATTGGAATGGGAAACTTAACAGAAACGTCATTACAAGAATAAGGAAAAAAACAAAAAAAAAACATGAAAGAAGGGAGGGGGAAAATCCAAGTATAAATTGAGTAAAAAGGAAAATTAAGACTTGAAAAGCTGGACAGAGACAAGGGCTTTGAATTTGTTCAGTCCAAATGCGTAAAACAGAAATACGAGAAAAGGAGGGGAATGAAAAGAACAGAAAGAGGAGGAGAGGATAGAATAGAGCAGAGCAGAGCAGAGCAGAGCAGAGCAGAGCAGAGCAGAGCAGAGCAGAACAGAACAGAACAGAACAGAACAGAACAGAGCAGAGCAGAGCAGAGCAGAGCAGAGCAGAGCAGAGCAGAACAGAACAGAACAGAACAGAACAGAACAGAACAGAACAGAACAGAACAGAACAGAACAGAACAGAACAGAACAGAACAGAACAGAACAGAACAGAACAGAAAGGAAAGATAATAGAAAGAGAAGAAAACAAGAGAGATCCCAGCGAACCAATAAGAACAAGCAAACAGACAGTAACACTAACAATTGCACCAGAAACGTCATTAAGGATAGAAAACGTAGCGAAAGTCACAACGTGAATGAATGATTTACGCGAACAAGAAGAAAGCAGAAGAGAGGGGAAAAATCGAAGAGAAGACGAGGGGATTGAAACCCCTTGTGACCTGGTTCGTCCCCTCGCCCTCGCCTCGTATGACGTTGAAAAAAAGGGTGAAACGAGGTCACGCGGAAAGGAGGAAGAGAAGAGGGAAGGGAGGAATGAGGGGAGTGGAAAGGAGAAAGAGAAGAGGAAAAGGAGGAAAAGAAGTAGGAAGGAAAGAAAGAAGAGGGGAGTAGAAAGGAGGAATAAAGAGGGAGAGGAAAGGAGGGAGAAAGGTAAGAAAGAAAGAAAGATGAAAGAAAGAAAGAGGGAAGAGGAAAAGTATGTTGAGCGAAGAAAGAAAAAGGAAAGGAGAAAAAAAGAAAGAGAATGGATATAGAAAAAAATGGAATTAGTTCATGGAAGAAGGAAGAGACGGGGAGAGAATAGGTCATTATGTGCATATCTTGTCAGTCAAAAAAAAAGAAAAGAAATAAAGCAAAAAATAAAATAACAGATATATTAGAAGAGGAAGAAGAGACAAGAAAAACAACAACAAAAAATTACTAATTGGATATCAAACTAATTTTACCGCTTCCCTTGCTTGAAAATCCATCTGATGACGGTTGTGTACACAAGAGCTTGTTTGTTATGAGGAAAAGGGGAGTGGAAGCTGTTTTGGACGAGAATGAGAAGAAGAGAAAAAAAAAGAAAAAAAAGAAAACGAGGGAAGGAAAACGAGGAGGGGGAAGGGGGGGGGGGTAGGGGAGTCGATGTTTAGGGTGAATTGTGCAAGGGACTTGGGGAAGCGATGAGGACAAAGCATAGCAAACATGCGGGGTAATGGGACTTGCTAAGAGGGAGAAGAGTTTGGGAGGATTCGTACACGCGTATGCATACTTACACGCACATACACGCACACGTACACGTACACGTATACACACGTCAATGTTTGTATTATTTGTTTTGAACAGCCATGCGGAAGTCATATTCAGACAGACAGGCAGGCAGGCAGGCAGACAAACAGACAGACAGACAGACAGACAGACAGACAGACAGACAGACAGACAGACAGACAGACAGACAGACAGACACACACACATACACACACACACACACACACACACACACACACACACACACACACACACACACACACACACACACACACACACACACACACACACACACACACACACACACACACACACACACACACACACACACACACACACACACTAGACACACACACACACTAGACAGACAGACAGGTAGATTCATGCATAATGCACTTAAAGCAAAAGTAAAAAGAGTGAGAAAAGAGGTGGAAATGAAAGCGAAATGTGGAATGAGAGAGTGGATTTTTACAAGTTGAGGTTATTGCGTGTGGTGAGTTCTCCCAAGTCCTTTTCTCTTTACCTATTTTTTCTTCTTCTTCTTCTTTGTTTTCTTCTTCTTTTTTGATCAGGTGCAACGGAATTCGTTAGGGAAGTCGTTATGGTAATGATTGTGGTAATATTGATGATAGAAATGATAATGATGATGATGATAAGGATGATAAGAATAGTAATGGTAATAGTAAAGGTAAGGATGACAAAAATGGTTGTGATAATGATTCTACTGCTTATAATATTATTAATATTATAATGATGCTCATTATGATTAATTGCAAAATTGATAGAAGTACAGTCACTTGAATTGTCACAAACCTGTTGATCATCCAGTGGTTCAAAGGAATGTATAAAAACAGTATAAAAAATTACAAATAACTTTCAATGAGACAGGTTAATGACGCTAGAAATATGATGACGAGTGAAATGTGTGTGTGTGTGTGTGTGTGTGTGTGTGTGTGTGTGTGTGTGTGTGTGTGTGTGTGTGTGTGTGTGTGTGTGTGTGTGTGTGTGTGTGTGTGTGCGCGCGCGCACGCATATATATGCTGGTACGTGTGCGTGTATGATTGTATATGTGTGTGAAAACGAAAGAGTGTATGCACGATGAAAAGAGAATGCAATAGCAACAGCGGCGGCGAATGTATAAAGGGAGGAAAAAAGAGTCTAAATTGGTACTAACGTGAGAAGTTCACACACGGAAGAGAGAAAGGCAACGGGGCGTGTGGGCGGAACGAGGGGAATAAGATGAAGGTTTATGAAAGTCGATGAGCGGAGAGGAAGGAGAGGGAGAGAGGGGAGAAGGAGGAAGGAGGTTAGGGAGGGAGGGGAAGAGAAGGGAAGAGGGAGGAGATAAGGGAGGAGAGTCAGGCTGACTGGCAAGCATACAGACAGAGGCGGAAAGACAGAAATACTGACAAGCTGGAAGACAGACAGAGCGACAGACAGACAAACATCTACAAAATAAGAAACAATAAAAAACACACCCACATAAGACATGAGACCGCCCTAACGCCCACAGAACACAGTATTCAAATACAATATACAAATACCCACTACCCTCCCCCCCCTCCTCCTCCTCCTCCCGAAGTAAAGTAAATCCTGCATCTATGGTTCTGCGGTTCACTTCCGAACCCCCCCTCCCCCCTTCTGCGGTTCGCGGTTGGGTTCCCTTATTCCCAGCAGCGCGATCGGCGATACGCGCTAATCACTGGCGGGCGTGTTGACGGAGGTGCGCGCGCCCCCGTGTGTGTGATTGTGTGTGTGTAATGATCGGTTGGGTTTCACGATTGGCGTAAGTGTGGAGGGCGACTTTTGATAGATTGTTTTGCGTGTGGGCTTGTGTCTGTTCGTGTATGCGTAGGTGTTTGTGAGGTGTGGGCGTTTGTGGTTATGTGTTTGTGTGGGTGTGTATGTGTACGTGTGTTTGTGAGGTGTGGGCGTTTGTGTGTATGTGTTTATGAGGGTGTTTGTGTACGTTTACGTGTGCGTATTTGTGTGTATGTGATTGTGTGTGTTTGTATAGTTTTGCTGTGAATATGTTCTGTACACGTCAATGTACATGCATGTTGTTACAAAATGTACTAACACTGCACGAAATTTGGCCTCGCGTTTTAAACCCCTCTGTGATACGTAATTATGATTATAATTGGAGTTGTAATGATTTGAAGATTAGTGTTAAGTAAAATCGGTTATTTTTTTCATGAATGCATGGGATTGTAGGTGTGATTACGACTTTCATACACACACAGAGAGAGAGAGAGAGAGAGAGAGAGAGAGAGAGAGAGAGAGAGAGAGAGAGAGAGAGAGAGAGAGAGAGAGGCAGAGACAGACGAAAAATATGAGAGAGAGATTGAAAGAGAAAAAGAGAGACGAAAAGCGAAAGAGAAAGAAAATAGAAAACAATCAAACAAACAAACAAACAAACGAACGAACAACCAAACTCAGCCAATGCACCTCCTCTCCCCCTCTACCCCCCCCTCAACGAGAGACACTCATACGGAAGAAACACGCATACATATATAGGCCGTCGTAAATATCGGCTGACGGTTAGTTCCTTGAGGAAGACCAGATGGCGGGAGTGAAAAGAGAGTGAATGAAGAGCGAGTAGGTCACGAGGTTGACGCTTGGCGAGGAGCGAGTGAGAGTAGCCTAAGTCCGGGGAACACTTGTCGCAGGGGATGGCAGATGGCAGGTAGGGTGGGTGGGAAGGAGGGGGGTGGAGAGGGAAGGTTGAGAAAAGGGGGAAGGGAGGGGGAGGGGGAGGAGGA
>BOPN01001487.1:156897-159397 GCA_017312705.2 Penaeus japonicus
TCGTGTCGTGCAGCGACGTGATGTAACGTGCGTGCGTGTGCGTGTGTGACGGTTGGAAGGGATTCTCACCGACAAGTATTCGTTTGCGTTCCGATTCCCGGGCCATTCGCCGCACGCCCCGCTGCCGGTATTGCTTCTTCGTGTCGCCGCTTCGACATCCTCTCCCGTATGGTTGCGTCATCGTGTTGAGATCGTAACACCGAACACGTATTCTCTTCCTTCCGGGCACCTTCACTCGCCTCGTCGTCTCCTGCCTCTTGCAAGCTTTTTTTTTTTGTTTGCTTAAGACGCCCTCACGCCCCAACGACCGCTTCCATAACTCTTTTCTTGCAAGCTCGTTTCGCGGAAAACGCTCTCACGCCCGTACGCCCACGCAAATAATGCGTCTCCCGCAAGTTTCTTACGATGTAAAAACACTCCCTCACGCCCGTACACATAGCCCTCGCGCTCCTGTATGTTTTCCTCACCTAGAAACGCTTACACGCCCGCCGAGCCGTCCGCACCGCACCGCCCGTGTCCGCCCGCGCCTTCTCTAAAACCTACGCCCATCAGGAAAGGATCGTCCGCGTTTTCATTTTATGCATATCTATTTTTGTCGTTGTCACTTTTTTCCGACGTTTTCCAACACAGTTTCGTCGGCAATAAAGTTGCTTGTTGCCGGTTTGAAAGTCGTGACAAACGGGTATGTGAGAAAGGAAAGTCCTGTGTTTTTTTTTTTTTTTAACTAGTTAATAGACTTTTTTTTCTCTCTCATAATGTGGATGAGAGAGAGAGGTGGGGGGGGGGGGTAAGGCTTAGTGGAAATACAAATGCACGTTGAGCGAATTAAGAAGGTCTTTTATGAATGTGTGTGGTCGGGGATTTGCAGCCATCCAGTTTATGATACAAGTTCAAGGTTGCGAAAGGGGAGTTGCAGCGGGGAAAATTCAATGTGCAGAGAAGTGACTGCAAGAGTGTGTCTCTGGGTCAGCGGGGATGTGAGGGGAGGGGTACGATTTTTTGTATTTTTCCCTTTTTGTACACGAAAAAGGGTATATCTCTCTCTCTCATTTTCTCTCCCCCCCCCTCTCTCTCTATCTATCTCTCTCCCTTCCTCTCTTCCTGCCTCTCCCCCATTCTCCCTCCTTCTCTTCCTTCCTAACCTCCCTTCCTTCCTCCATTAATTCCTGCATCCCTCTTTCTTAGTAAGCTCTCCTGTATTAATATCTTTTGTATATGCATTTGCATAAAATATTTGAATAGTTGTGTAAATATACATACACTCAGAATCTCCGTTCATGTTATATATTATTCCACTCATCATTCATAAACCATATTTAGTTCGCTCTGGCAGGATGTATCATGCAGGCTGTTTTAACAATGTGTTTTTTTCTATTTCCAGGTATGTGACTACTATGAGGATGGATCACGGTGGGTGGTCGCCAGTATGTTGTGGTATGTGGGTATGTGTTGTGTTGGTTTCCACCTTTTTTTTATGTTAGTGTAGCTTTGTTTGATTCGGTTGTCCGCGAGTGTCCATGAACACCGAGTCACTGCCTCTTTCTTTTCCTGCGTTCATTCACACACACGCAGATGGTTATGAACCTGTGGAAGGTGGATTGGACTTGTTGCCTTGTTACTGGTCCTTTGAGGTGTGTTATATATTGAGGATCCTCCGTTTGAATTATCTTCTTTCTAACTCTTTTACGGATTGTGAAAATGGTATTAGGAATGACGGAGATGTTGTTCCAGTTTCTTTGACTAATAAAAGAGTGGCGTTTTGGAATTTCATAACCAGATGTTGTTGGGATATTTCCTCTTCCCCTCCCCGCCTTCTCCTCTATTACTCCTTCATAATCACCTTCCCCCTCATCCCTCTTTTTCCTCTCTTACTCCTTCACCACCCCTTTCTCCCTCTCTTCCCTCTCCTCTCTATTTCTCCTCCACAGCCCCCTTCCTTCTCCCTATCATTAACCCTCCTCCCATACCCCAAACCCCCTCCCCCCCCTCGGACGCACACTTACCTGCCTCTTCTTAAATTGTATATATTCGGGAATCAGAGCGTGACGCCAGCGAGTACTGGTGGAATTATTAAGCTGTCAGTAGCGGTAACCGTGCGGCCAAGAACGGGAAATAAAGATCGAAAAATAACGATCACCTGATGACAATAAACGATAGGTCCGCTGCATCCGAAGAGTGTCATTCCGTTATCGCGACTGACAAAACAGACACAAACACAGACAAACAGACGTGAGGAGACGCGGAAGAAGAGATGTGGAGGAGGAGGAGGAGGAGAAGCAGGGCATCACGACGCCAGGTTTTACAACGTCGTTCGAAATTGCCGTTGTGTCGTTTCGAAGGGCTTGGCATTTTGTCGATGATTAAGATGATAGCGGCGCTAAGTGACGGCGAGCGAATTGCGGCAATTATCGTAAACGGCAACCTGTTAGGTGCGCGCCGATAACGTTACCAGTCTCGCCTAGTATCTTTTTTTAAAAATCGTATTTGATTTTATGGCTGG
>BOPN01001487.1:176897-184397 GCA_017312705.2 Penaeus japonicus
ACTAATCAATGAAAAGAAAATCATGTTTAATCATTGAAAATGAACATATATCACCGTAGGACTTTTCGACTCGCTTTCCCAGCCGTGCATGAAGGATTCTGCAGGATCATGATGAAGCCTTCCTTTGAGAGCCTTCCCACGGAGCTCCTCCCGAGGATCAGCTGAGAGGGCGGCGTCTTGGCATCCTCCTCCTCCTCCACGCCCTCCTCTCTCTCTGCGCCGATGACAGCTCCTTCGGCCTAATTGCACGGCTGTTAATGCTAGGCGTGTCTGGACTTGTGGTGCTAATTGCATCATAAAAGGCTTTTGTTGTTGTGGTGTCCAAAGATCGATGGGAGATTCTATTGTTGTTGTGGTTTATTACCGGATTGGAGTACGCATGTTAATGCAAGGGGCGCTTACTTTTGACGCATTTCTCTCTCTCTCTTTCTTTTTCTTTCTCTCTCTCACTCTCTCTCTCTCTCTCTCTCTCTCTCTCTCTCTCTCTCTCTCTCTCTCTCTCTCTCACACCCACCCACACACACACATATATTTATATATATGTATGTATGTATGTATGTATGTATATATATATATATATATAATGATAGAACTAATAACAATAATGAATGTCATAATAAAAAACGGAAAAAACTATTCTGCCACGGTATCCTCCATTCTCATGTTTATGTAACTTTGAGTCTTTCGACATTTGCCCTTACATATATTAGAATCAATATTTAAGGATTGCACGACATACAGTACAGGTCACAGGCCGACACGAAGGAAAGTCGCTGTTACGGCGAGTCACATCTTATGTAATCTGGAAGGCAAAGTTTAAGGCGGGCAGGTTCTTCCAAGGTGATGCTAGGCGGGAGAAAGTGACGAAGCTCAAGCAGGCAGGCAGGCAGGCAGACAGGCAGGCAGGCAGGCAAGCAGGCAGACAGGCAGGCAGGCAGGCAGGCAGGCAGGCAGGCAGGCAAGCAGGCAGGCAGGCAGGCAGGCAGGCAGGCAAGCAGGCAGGCAGGCATGCAAGCAGGCAGGCACGACATCATCACGTAACCGAAGGAGAGGTTTAGTGCAGTCGTCGAATCAGTAAAGAAATCTCGGGGACGTCAGTGGAGTGGGTCACAGGATCTCGTAAGAATGGGAAGAGGCTCGTAAAATCTATAGTAAATGTACGGCACCGAGCGTTAACGGTTCCTCCGGACGGAAGTAAAATCGTATATGATTTCTTTTATGTGAATCCGTTTTCTTTGCCTCGCGTTGATCGGGGGTGACTTTTTTAATCTTTAATTTTTATTTTTTATTTTTATTCATTTTGTTTTATTTTATTTTTTTGTTTGAGGGGGAATAGTATTGCATTCACTTGTATTGTGTTTTGCTTATCGGTTTGTGTGTGTATGTAACGTCATCCCTTTCACCTTTTTTTTTTTTTAGAATATTTGCTTTTGTTTTCTTTACAAGCCTTTTGTGTCGTCATTGTTTTTATTTCATTGTCTTTCCTTCTGTGGTCTTTGTTGTTTTCATTGTATTTTCTGTCTTTTTTATTATTGTATTTTTAGTATTCTTGTACTTTTGATTTGTTGTTGTTGTCGTTGTTGCTGTTATTATATTATTATTGTTCAGTCATTTCATCTATTTTGATATCCTTTCGTCTCTGTTTTCTCTCTTTATCATCTTTATTTCATGTCGTCAATTTGTATCTAATACATTTTTGATAATTGATAATCATATATTTTCAACTCCGTTTATCAATTGAAGTTAAGAAAAAAAGAGTTTCCAGTATCATGTTAGAATTAGATTAAGTCAGCACCTTTGATATTTTTTTTCTTTTTTTTACTTTTTTTTGAAGTAGTATAATCAACATCAAGCTCTCATATTTTTACTTTTCCAGAATATTGTTGCCACGAATACTTGATTTCACCATATTAAAAGGTATCTTAGTAGCGTTTGATATCCCAAGAAACATATTTTTTTGGTCCGAATGAATATTCTAGAAATTTGACTCAAAATCAACAAAAAAAGAATGTCAAATTTGGCCGTTCGGGATTACAAAAACCTCAGCATCCTTTTTTCAAGCCTGAAAATTCCCCTTTTTTTTCCTAGTACCATTTTTTACCCAAATCTTTCATTTCCCCCCCCTTTTTTTCATCCCCCCTCCTTTCTCCACCCCCACCCCTCACCCCCGCCCCTAGCCACGCGATGTAGGCGCCGAGGGAACCATCATGTAAACCATGTCACGCCCACGTCTGCTTTCTCGTTCACGCCCCTCGCGCACACTTTCCTGCTGGGGCCACATGCGTTCACCTACTGAAGGTCCTGTTCACGTTAGCCCCGTTATATACTTGGTTGTTATTTTATGTTTTTGCGTGTCCTGCTTGAGAATAATGTTACGTTTTTTTTATTTCTCGGCTTGTCATGTTGTATCATTTGTGTCATGTGTTATGCATGTATCTTACTGTTTTTGTATGATGTTAAGAGTCTGTCTGTCTCTGAATCTCTCTCTCTCTCTCTCTCTCTCTCTCTCTCTCTCTCTCTCTCTCTCTCTCTCTCTCTCTCTCTCTCTCTCTCTCTCTCTCTCTCTCTCACACACACACTCACACTCACACTCACACTCACACTCAGTCATACACTATATGCCGAACAGCAATTACGATGTGTTGTTCTCGATAACGGGCCAACGTGCATATGGCATTACGTAAGATAGTTCTATCGAATTGGCCATTCATGTCACGTGTCATTGCTGTCATACAAGATTAGCGTCATGTAGCAGCAGCGACAGGACCTCTCGCGCTGAGTTGCCGTCGCGTTTGTATTAAATCGGTACGTGACCTCGCCTTCCGTCTTGACCTGATGGCTTGGTCGGAAATTAGACTCGATGTTCTGCTTTTTCTTGCAATTCAGAGCGAAAGGTTTGTCGTGCCTCCAGGTGTCATTTCGCCATTGCCGTGGTGAACCGGGAGCTAAAGTTAAAAATGCCCGCGAGGATCGAAACCTTAGTAAGGAACAGAATAAAAGGCACACTTCACTTTCTTTAAATGCAAATGGAAGTGGCTGTTTTACAGGTTGTCTCGGGTCTCGCTTAACAAGGTACAGTGTGAAGCGTCCGCATGGTAAATTGTGCGCAACGCGTGTGCGTGTAAGAGCCCGTCGACGTTGCTGAAGCCTGGAGTGCTGTGCGCCCATGTGAAGCAGCCCATGCTTGGCTGCATACAGTAATGAAATACCCACGGGTGGGGGTCGGGATGGGGGGTGGGTGGAGAATAAGTGTGGTGTGGGGGGGGAGGGAGGGGGTCCGTGTCGCCCGCACACAGCACGACACAGTCCCCTTCTTGAGCAACGCGACGGAGGAGAGATCATAGGAAGCGACCCATCTCTCGCGTGCGGGCTTTGAAGCACCAAGCCGTCGCTGTTGCTCTCTCCTTGGCACACACTTCTCACGGACGTTAGTTAACCCGCAAAGTGCAAACTCGGAAGAACCGGCAAGAGCGTTTTTTGTTTGACGTCTGCGATCCCGGGCCTCGGGAAGGACGTCTTTGGGCCAGTCTCGTGTTTCCTCTCAATGTCTTCTTATCTTGGGTCGTTCTAATGATGGCTTGTGCGCACGCTCGTCTCCTCGCCTCGGCGTAACGCGTTCATGGCCAGCGAGAGTGCCTGGCCCAGGTCGTGACGCGCGCCGGGCCTGGGAGGGGCTCGCACCTCCTCTTCCTCCTCCTCCTCCTCCTCCTCCTCCTCCTCCTCCTCCTTCTCCTCCTCCTCCTCCTCCTCCTCCTCCTCCTCCTCCTCCTCCTCCTCCTCCTCCTCCTCCTCCTCCTCCTCCTCCTCCTCCTCCTCCTACTCCTCCTACTCCTCCTCATGCCGCCGCTCGTCACAATTCCCAACTGTCTTCTTCATCTTCATCTTCTTGGCTTTCTTTTCCATTTTCTTTCTTATCATCCTCCTCTTTCTCTGCCTCCTCCACCTCTTCCTCCTCTTCGTTTTCTACCTCCTCCTTCTTCTTCTCCTCCTCCACCACCAACTCCTCCACCACCACCTCCTCCTCCTCCTCCTCCTCCTCCTCCTCCTCCTCCTCCTCCTCCTCCTCCTCCTCCTCCTCCTCCTCCTCCTCCTCCTCCTCCTCCTCCTCCTCCTCCTCCTTCTGCTCCTCCTCCTCCTCCTTCTGCTCCTTTACCTCTTGCAATCCCCACTGCGCGAAAAAAGAAATAGAAATAGAATTAAATAAGGGTCTCTCAAGATATATTTCCCGGCGTGTGTCGGTGTTGCGCTTCATCACCGTCACGATCAGATTAGTGTGTGAGGGGGGAGGAGGAGGAGGAGGAGGAGGAGGAGGAGGAGGAGGAGGAGGAGGAGGAGGAGGAGGAGGAGGAGGAGGTGGAGGAGGAGGAGGAGGGAGGAGGAGGAGGTGGTGGTGGAGGTGGAGGTGGAGAAGGAGGAGGAGAAGAAGAAGAAGAAGAAGAAGAAGAAGAAGAAGAAGAAGAAGAAGAAGAAGAAGAAGAAGAAGAAGGGGAACGGGAAGGAGAAGAAAAAAAAAGGGAGAAGGATAGCCAAGGAATAACGAGAGAAAGGGAGGAAGGAGTTAAAGAACGAAAGCAAGGGATATATATATATATATATATATATATATATATATATATATATATATATATATATATATATATATAAAACGGGATGGAGAAAAGGGAATTATGTGTATTGTACAATCCGAAACAGTAAATAAGAGAAAAGGAATGATATATAAACTAATGGAGAAAGAGAAAATAAAAAGAGAAATGTCCTTAATACTCTTTTTTCTTCTAAATTCTCTCCCACATTAGGGCTCCTTAAGAATGTGTTCCGTGAGTGGGTTTGCATAGCAGTCAGATTACAAAATGCAACATAAACGTCTCAAGGGCACTAGTTATCAGGGCGTGGTAAGACTCCTTAAAAAATGAAAAAAAATCGGGGCAAACATTTAAGAATGAAGAACTTGCATGCATTGGCTGGCTGTTCCGTGTCTTCCGTGTCTCGGTACAAACCCTTCTTGTCCTCCTCCTCCTCTTCCTATTCATCGCCCTTCCCTTCCTCCTCCTTCCCTTCCTCCTCCTCCTCAACCTCCTCATCCTCCTTGTCCTTCTCCTCCTCCTCCTCCTCCTCCTTTTCCTTTTCCTCTTCCTTCTTTTTCTTCTCCTTTTCTCTTCTCTTCTCCCTTTCTCTTCTCTTCTTCTCCCTTTCTCTTCTCTTCTCTTCATCCTCCTTTCCTTATTACTCCTCATCTTTTTGCTTTTGCTTCTTCGCCTTTTCTCTTATTTTCTTCCTCTTTTTCTTATTCTTCATTTTCACTTCCTCCTTTTCCTCCTTCTTCTCTTCCTCCTCCTCCTCCTCCTCCTCCTCCTCCTCCTCATCCTCCTCCATCTTCTTCTTCCTCCTAATCCTCCTCCTCCTCCTGCTCCTCCTCCTCCTCCTCCTCCTCCTCCTTCTTCCTCCTCCTTCTACTTCGTCTTCTTCTTCTTCTTCTTCTTTTCTACCTCCACTTCCTCCAACTCTTCTCCGTCAGTAACCGCTTTTGGCCGGATATAAATGAGTCAGGAGGCTGAGCCATTAGGGTGATGTGTGGCCGGATGGCTCCTTTGTTATTGCTGATAATGATAATGGCACTATTGATGGTTACAGTTAGGGTGATAATTAGTAATCATGATGATCGTATTTCGGTATTAATACTACCACTATGACGGTGGCGGTAATATTGATGATGATGGTAATGGTGATGACAATGTTAGTGACAATTATAATGATTATGATGATGACAATGTTAGTGACAATTATAATGATGATGATGATGACAATGTTAGTGACAATTATAATGGTTATGATGATGGCATCAACAGGAGTGTTACTGTTACAATAACAGTAGCAACAATAAGGGTAATATTACTGCTACAAATGTTAGCAATAATGCCGAGTTCATTAAGATCATACGAAAAATATCCGAAAGTGAGGTTGATGACAAAAATACTTGAAATGGATGATGTAGTTTAACGAACAAAAAAAACAATGAAAAACGAGAAGAAACTAAAACCTCAAGAAGAAATCGTGAGACGGGGGAGGAGGGGTAGGGACGGGGGAGGAAAAGGGAAGGGGAGGATGGAGGGAGGGGGGGAGGTAGGGAAAGGGAGGATGGAGGGAGGGGGGAGGGGGGTATTAGGGTGGCGGGTATGGGCTTGGTATCTCAGCCTTGGAGCCCATCACGCTATGTGGCGACACGTGAGAAGGACTTTGGTGTGTGTGTTTACGGGCTTAACGGGAGAGGGAGGGGGGGTATAGGGGAGAGTAGTGAGGGGAGAGGGAAGGGGGTTAGGGAAGAGGGGGGAAGGGGAAAGGGTGGGGGTTGGGGAATAGGGTGGAGGGGAGAGGGTGGGGGGGGTTGGGGTTGGGGAATAGGGTGGAGGAGAGATGGTGGGGGTTGGGGTTGGGGAATAGGGTGGAGGAGAGAGGGTGGGGGTTGGGGAATAGGGGAGAAGGGAAGAAGGTAGAGGTTGGGGAGTAGAGGGGAGGGGGAGGAGAGGAATCGGAGGAGGATGGGGAATAAGGAAGGAGGAGGAGCAGGAGAGAGTTAGGGAAGGGGAATAGGAGAAGGAGAGAGTTAGGGAAGGGGAATAGGAGAAGGAACGAAAAAGGGGAAAAGGAAAGGCTAGAGGAGAGGAAAGAGAAAGAGAGGGAAAAGGCCGACAGACAACAAAACGAAGAGGGGAAGGCGAATAGGTAGGGAGAGGAGGAATTGATGAGGGGAAAAGGAGGGGATGAAGGGAAAGGGAAGGGGGAGAAGGACTTGATGGGAGGGTACGAAGGGAAAGGGAAGAAAGAGGAGGAATTGATGGGGCAAATGGAGGTAAAGGGACAGGGAAGGGATAGGAGGACCCGAAGGGTGAAAGGTGGGGTGGAGAAGGGAAAAGGGAAAAGAGAAGAGGATTTGATGGGAGGGGAAAGGAAAGGGGTAGGAAGAGGGGGAGGGGGAGGGGGAAGGTAGCCCTGTACAAAAACCGTGGCGGCGGAGAGGCGCGCAGGCACGGCATGTGGCACGGCACTTAAGGGCGGGTAATGGGTGCTCTTGTCCACCCGGGATGGCACTTGGATATCCCTTCTTCGTTGTTCAGTGCCGGCCGCGATATTGGTTTTTGCCGTCGCCTTCTCGTCTCTCTGTCGTTCTCTTTGTCGTTCATTTGGCCGTCGTCTTCGTCTCGTCTCTTCTCTTTGTCGTTCACTTTGCCGTCGCCTTCGTCTCGTCTCTCCTCTCTGTCGTTCTCTTTGTCGTTCATTTGGCCGTCGCCTTCGTCTCGTCTCTCATCTCTGTCGTTCTCTTTGTCGTTCATTTAGCCGTCGCCGTCTTATCTCTCTACTCTTTGTCGTTCTCTTTGTCGTCGCCGTCTTGTCTCTCCTCCCTGTCGCTCTCTGTCGAGGAGAAGGAAGGGGAGAAGGAGAAGGAGGAGGAGAGGAAGAAGAAGACGAAGAAGAAGACGAAGAAGAAGAAGAAGAAGAAGAAGA
>BOPN01001487.1:191897-199397 GCA_017312705.2 Penaeus japonicus
TCCTCCTTTTCTCTTTTTTTCTGTCGCCTCCCACTTCGCCTCCAATCCCTTCATCAGCCGGGGCCGGATCACTCACCCATTTTTTCTCCATATGTGCCCGTTTCCCGCTATTCCCCACCCGACTTCATAACTGTCCCCACTAATTATAATCCCCTCCCCTCATCCCCCTATCCCTCTTTTCCCCCTATCCCCACACATCCTCTACACCCCATCCCCACACATCCTCTACACCCCACCCAACCTCCTTCAACATCCCCCCACCCATCCCCTCAACATCCCCCCACCCATCCCCTCACCATCCCCTATACTCCTATCCCCCCTCACCTCATCTCCTACCCCCCCTTCCCCTCATCTCCTACCCCCCCCTTCCCCTCACCATCCCCTACACTCCCATCTCCCCTCGCCTCATCTCCTACCCCCCCCTCCCCCCTTCCCCTCACCATCCCCTATACTCCCATCCCCCCTCGCCTCATCTCCTAGCCCCCCCCCTTCCCCGACTTCATCTCACTCCCTTTCCCAGCATCCTTCGGATCCTTTGTGCATCACCTATCAACGTCAGGACTCCGTCACCAGCAAGTTCCCCGACACGGACGAGGGGAAAGGGAGGAGGGGAGAAGGACGGGAAGAGAGGGAAAGGCAGATGGAGGGTAAGGGGTAGAAGCGGAGAAGGAGGGGAAGGGGGTGGGGGGAAGAGGAGGGTGAATGTCTGGCGGGGATTAGAGGGGAAGGAGGGAGATGGCGTTTTTTTTCTCTTTTTTTATAGGATGAGAGAGAGGGAAAGAGAGAGAGAGCGAGAGAGAGAGAATGAGAGTGAGGAGATTAGTCGAAAAGAAATGCTTAACCAGAAGGAAGGAGAGGGGGAAAGGGATAGAGGGAGAGAGGGAGGGAGCGAGGGAGGGAGGGAGGGTGGGAGGGAGGGAGGGAGGGAGGGGTCAGGACAAAGTCGAGATTAAGACAAAGTTGTGTGGAAGATGTTTTGGTGTGACCATGACACCAGGATGTGGGCAGGGGGAAGGGGAGGGTGGGAGGGAGGGGGGGGGGGGGGGGGGGGGAGGTAGCTTCGAGAGGGAGAGAGATAACGCGAAAATAGAGTGATGTATATGTGGGTGATATTATTCATCTGTGTTGTCGAGATGCGTAAAAAAGGAGGGCGTCTGTGGGGGGTAGGGGTGGGGGGAGATGTTTGTTGACATGCCAGATTCTTTCTGATGAATTTGATCGTCTCTGCTGACCCGGCTTGGAGGGAGGGGATGGGGGGGGAGGCGAAGGGGAAGGGTAGGGTGAGGAGAAGGGGGAGGGTAAGGGTAGGGAGAGGCGGAGAGGAAGGGTTGGGCAGGGTAGGGTGAGGAAAAGGGGGAAGGTAGGGGGTGGGGGGAGGGACGGATGATGATAAGGAAAATGGGTAGGGAAAAAGGGAGAGGAGGGGGGGATGAGGGTAAGGGGATTGGCATACATTGGAATTTTGTTTTATCGGGTTGAATCGAGAAGGAAAGAGGAAGAAAGAAAAAAAACGTGGTTATGTCTTTCGCAGGATGAGCAGGATGGGGTCATGATAGTAGGATACATAAAATATATAAATGAATAAATAAGATATAATGTAACATGAAAGGGAGGAGGGAATTAAATCAACGGTAAATAAAATTCTTAGTGAAAGAAGAACTACTAAGAAATTGTTTTAAAAAATATCGTTGTATCTTAGGGTGGAAGCCAAAGACATTTTTTTAAAAATCGAGCGAATAAAAATGGCATCTCAAGGGGATAAATAGGAATCTGTGAGAAAAAAAAATGGATAAAAGTGGATTGATCTTCGTGTAATTACAAATGGATATCACGACATCTTAATCCTTGGAGGAGGAAACTGTTCAAAGTAACCCTTTAGAAGTTCATGTCTGGTCATGTTAGTCATGACCCTACTATTCCGGCTACTTCCTTACCACTTTCAACACCCCCTTACCCTCCTCCTACCCCCCAATTATAACCCCCCAACCTCCCCTCTCTTCGTCATTCCCCTTCCCCTCCACCCCCACTCTTCGTAAACACCCTCCTTTGCATTACCCCTTCCCCCTACCTCCAGGCCACCCTCCCCCCCCCACACACACACGCTCCTCCCCGACCCTACTCTTCTCTAACCCCTCTTAGCACCCCCCCTCCCCTCCCCCATCCCTACCCCTCTTAGCAGCCGCCCTTTCGGCCATGTTTGTTTCTAATTAAGTCTTGGAAATGCTCAACTCGAGAGGGAGATCGAGGCGAAGGGTTTGCCTTTTGCACGCGGCCATTTTTTTTTTTTTCTCCTTTGTTCTTTCTTTTTTTTTCCTCTTTCTTTTTTTCTTTCTCTTTTGTTTCTTTTCTTTTTTTTTCTTTCTTTTTTCCCCTCTTTCTTTTCTTTTTTTTCCTCTTTCTTTTTTTCTTTCTCTTTTGTTTCTTTTCTTTTCTTTTTTTTCTTTCTTTTTTCCCCCTCTTTCTTTTCTTTTTTATGTGCTTTTCGCGAAGGCATGACTTGGGTAAGTAAGATTTACAGCGAAAGGGTTGTTTTGGGTTCACTGCCTGAGGGGGAGGAGGGAGAGGGGAAGGAGGAGGGGATAAAGTGAGTAAGGGGGAAAGGCGAGAAGAGGAATAGAGAGAAGGGGAGAGGAGGGAGGGCGAGGGGAAGAGAAGAAAGGTAGAGGAGAAGAGAATGGAGAGAAAGAAGAGAGAGAAGGGGAGAAGGGAGAAAGAGAGGAGAGGAGAAGAGAAGGGAAGAGAAAGGAGAGAGGAGGAAAGAGAAGGGGGAAGGGGAAGAAAGAAAGAGCAGAGAGAGGGAAGAGAGGGGAGAAAAGAAGTGAGATAGGGGAGTTGAAAAGGGAGAAAGAAGGGAAGAGAGAGGCAGTGGTAGGTAAGAAAGATAATGGAAAACAGAGAAGGGGAAATTTCTTTCGTGACTTACTCGTTCAGAAAATCATTATGAACCGTTTGATATCTGATGATGCGATCGGTCCGAGTGACTCGCTGCAAGAACGAGGACTTGGTGCTTCAAAGACCTCGCTTTTATGCATTTGCACGTGAAATTGCATAGGGTTGTCTTGAAGAAAAAGTCAGAAATCGTGTGATATTAATGAAAATATTTGCTTAAATAACGTTTTTTTTATTCTCCTCTCTCTCTCTCTCTCTCTCTCTCTCTCTCTCTCTCTCTCTCTCTCTCTCTCTCTCTCTCTCTTTCTCTCTCTCTCTCTCTCTCACTCTCTCTCACTCTCTCTCACTCTAGACGCCATTAGAAACCCGCTCCCTCCCCAACCTCCCCCCTCCCCCCCTTTGACAACTCTGGCCATAAAGGCATTAGCATATCGGCTGCCTCGCATTTCGAAGTGCCAGGGAAGTTGAGATTAATTAGAACAAATCGTGTCGTGAGAGGGAAGTTATTTGAGGCGAAAGGAAGAAGTTTTGCGAAGAGTGAAAGGCGAAAGATAAGACGAGGGTTACGGGTATCATGGTAAGATTATGATACTGTGTGGGATTATCGTGAGTGGAAAATTTCCTCCATATTTTTTTTTTTTTTTTTTTTACAGTGGAGAAGCGTGCATTACATTTTTTTTTAAATATTTGTGTCTAGTTGGATTTTTTTTTCTCTTTTTTTTTGCATTCGTGTTGGTAAAATGTTTATGTTCTCATTTTCGTTTGTGCATAATATAAGTTTGCGTGTTGGATTCTTGCAAATTTATGGACAATCTGGCTTTCACAGTTATGTTTAAGAGCGTCAGTGAATTTATTCTTCCGAGAATCGTGCAGCTTGCGAAACCAAGAACGACTTCAAGATCTTGTCCCTCGCCCAAAAGGTCAACACGTGTAAGCAATCGCTCATTTATCGTCTTCCAGGGCGGTGACTTTTGTCCCTGCCTGCCTTTCTGAAATCCTTTCTCGGAAACTGTAACTAGTGTTGACCCTTCGCTGTTTGTTCTTCTTTGGTCTCTGTTTTTCTTGTTTTGATTCCTTGGTTTGCTCCTTTTTTCTTTATTTATTTTACTAGGCGTGTGGGAATCGTGACCGTTGTGATTGGCTTGTTAGCGCTGTTTGTTATCTGACTGTCAGTTTCCCCGGTATTTCTTCTTCTAATTTGATGTTCTTCTTATCTCGACTTATCTATATCTCCTTCACATCCCAATCTTCCTTTTGGTATATCATCTGGTTCTGTTTTTCTTTTCTCTTTCCTCTCTTCTTCTAGCTCTTTCATATTTTTCTTTTCTTTATACCTCCCTTTGTTTATTACTTTCCTCTGCCTTCTCTTTCTTCCCGCTTGTTTCCTTTCCATTTTCCTCCTTCTTCCCTTTACATCATTTTTTTCTTTTCTTTCTATCCTTTCTTCTCTTCCCACTCTTCTTGCTTTCCTCTCTTTACATCCTTCTTTTTCCATCCTTCTTCTTCTTCTCTCCCTTCCTCCTCTTTCGCCGTCTCAGGTCCCGGGTGTCCCTTGTCTCTTTCGCGCCCGTCTAAGGTCGTAGCGGTCACGACCCAGACGACTCTCTTGGGTTCGGGTCGTTTTTTGGGGGCGTGAAGGGGGGGGGGGGGTACGGGAGAGGGATGGGAAGGCGTATGAGAAGGGAAATCTTTTTTTTAATGATAATTAAAGGATGTAGAGCGTGGGTGTGTGAGTGGTTGGTTGGTGGAGTGATGTGTATAGTGAGTCGTGAATTTGATATGTAAATTTGCTCGAGTGTTGTAAATAAATAGAAACTCCATCTCGCCCGCGGAGATGTAGGATTCACACTATCATGCACGAAGGCACGCACACACACACACACACACACACACACACACACACACACACACACACACACACACACACACACACACACACACACACACACACAAACCCAAACACAAACAAACCCAAACACAAACAAACCCAAACACAAACAAACCCAAACACAAACAAACCCAAACACAAACAAACCCAAACACAAACAAACCCAAACACAAACAAACCCAAACACAAACAAACCCAAACACAAACAAACCCAAACACAAACAAACCCAAACACAAACAAACCCAAACACAAACAAACCCAAACACAAACAAACCCAAACACAAACAAACCCAAACACAAACAAACCCAAACACAAACAAACCCAAACACAAACAAACCCAAACACAAACAAACCCAAACACAAACAAACCCAAACACAAACAAACCCAAACACAAACAAACCCAAACACAAACAAACCCAAACACAAACAAACCAAAACACAAACAAACCCAAACCCAAACAAACTTATTTCCTAGCAAACGCGTCTGAACCGAAATTGAAAATGCCCGGAAAACAAAAGATGTGAAAGCTATCGCCACGACGGTACTAACGGAAGGTAAATCGGGGAATAGAGAATCTTGAAAGGGTTCTTAGGAGAGCGGCGCCCCCCCCCCCCCGACCCCCCACCCCACCCCACGTAAAGGTGTACGGCCAATCCTTCAGGAAGGTGTACCTGAAAGGGTTAGGTCAAGGGAGTTTAAAAAAAAAAAGAAGGAAGGAAGGAAGGGGGGGGGGGAGGGGAAGTGTTATGAGTTCGTGTCTTAAAAGCCGGATGGTGGACTCGAAATGTACGAATATTGCCGTTGCCTAATTAGACTCTTTCAGACACGGTCAGGATTTTTGTAACGACTTTATTTTCATCGTTTAAGATTGTCTTTGTTATTTTCGTTTTTATTATTTTATTATATTTAATATTTCAATGCTAATTCACTTCGGTCTCATTTAAGACTATTTAATAACCTTATTTCTCTCTTTCTCTCCCTCTCTCTCTCTCTCTCTCCCTCTCTCTCTCTCTCTCTCTCTCTCTCTCTCTCTCTCTCTCTCTCTCTCTCTCTCTCTCTCTCTCTCTCTCTCTCTCTCTCTCTCTCTCTCTCTCTCTCTCTCTCTCTCTCTCTCTCTCTCTCTCTCTCTCTCTCTCTCCCTCCCTCTCTTTTTCAGTCTCTCTTTCTCTCTCTTTCTCTCTCTCTCTCTATCTATCTTCTCTTTATCTCTCCACTCTTTATCTTTCTATCTCGTTTTATTACTTGCCGCCTACGCCCAGACAAGCACACGAAACTAAGAAATTTTCCTTGGTTAGTTTCACCGCGGAAACGGATTCGACTGCTCGCGCGGCGTAAACGCAGACATAATTTTAGATTTGGCTGATTTGCGCTCGATTCGAAAGCGGCAGGAACCCTTTCGCTGCAAGAAAAGTGGGTGTGATTTAGGAGGAACAGAGAAAGGAGAATAGGAAGGAAGGAAGGAGATAAAGACGGAGATGGGAATTTAAGATACATTAGGGGGAAACATAATGGGTAGGGGAGAAATGGGGACGAGATTTAGCGAATTCCCGCTCGATTCGGAGCGGCGAGCACCCTTCGCTATAGAAAGAGTGGATTTGGAAGACACGAAAGTGTGGTGTAGGAAGAGAGAAGGAAGGAGGGAGACGAAAAGAACGGAGAATGGTGCTCTGGGTGAAAAAGGAAAGGAGGAAAGAGAGAGAGAGAGAGAGAGAGAGAGAGAGAAATAGGCAAGTCTGAGAAACTGACGTGAACAGTGAATAAAAGGAAAATGTGAATGTGATTACGTTGATTGTAGCGTGAAGAGGAAAAAAGGGGAAATATAAGCAAGGATAAGAAGAGGTATTGATAAATGATGTGAGAATTCAGAAAAAAATGATGACATTGATTATTTGATAAGGTATGAGAGAGAGAGAGAGAAAGAGAAAGAGAGAAAGAGTAAGAGATACAGTCATTATTTGTGTGTGTGTGTGACTGTTTGTTCATATGCATGTCTGTATATTTATCCATATATAAACTTGTGCATCTGAACGAATGTGTTTATTCACTCGTGTGTTTACGGGTCAGCGTCCATGTGCATCATACAGACAAGACGTTGTGAGAGTATAAACGAATAGATTCACATTTACATTTATTTTTTTTTTTCTCTCTCTCTCTCTCTTTTTTTTTTTTTTTAATGAATGTGTCTCCCAATCCGGTCTTATATAGCTGTGAGAACGCCTCACTACGAGAAAGGGATCGAATGTCACTTAGATACGTGAGAAAACATGTGCGGTTTTTTGTTTGTTATCGTTTCAGGGGGATCGGCGATAGTCACTTGTTTTCGCTGGCGGATAATGAGCTTCTCATTTATATTTTCTTTCCTTTTCGGATGTTTTTTTTATTCATTCGTGTAAGGGAATGTCCTTAAAAAGCGGTTTGATGATGAATGGGTTTTTGCGTTTGTTCATTTTTTTGGGGGAGGTCATATATATCTCTCTCTCTCTCTTGTATGTGTTAGTTGACTTGTCTTGTTTGTGATGTTGATGTGATCATCATCATCATCATCATCATCATCATCATCATCATCATCACCAACATGACCATCATCATCACCACCATGACCATCATCTTCATCTTCTGCACCATTAATGTTAACTTATTATCATTATTACTGTTATTAATATTATGATGGTTATTATCATTAATAGTGGTAGTATGATTAGTCGTAGCAGTAATATCA
>BOPN01001487.1:204397-209397 GCA_017312705.2 Penaeus japonicus
AAGACCAAAACCAAGAGAAAGAGAGGGAGAGTAAGAGAAAAGACCGCGCAAGAGAAAGAAGAAAAAAAAAAAAACGGTCGAGAGTGAAAGTTGACCCGGCCCGAGAAGTAAAAAAAAAAAAGAAACGCAAAAAAACGTGATAAAGCCAAACCCATCCTCCAGGGAGCGAGAACCTGCACGGGCGAGTCTGGCCGCGGGGTTCCGGCTCTGCGGAGATATTGCACGTAAGAGAGGGAGAGGGGGAGGGGGGGAGAGAGGGAGAGGTACAAGGGGAGAGGGAGAGAGAGAGAGAGGAGAAGGGGAGAGGGAGAGGTAGAGGAGGATGACGGTGAGGGTGAGGGTGAAGGTGAGGGTGAGGGTGAGGGTGTGGGTGAAGGAAAGGAGGAGGGTGAGGGAGAGGGTGAAGGTGAGGGTGAGGGTGAGGGTGTGGGTGTGGGTGAAGGTGAAGGTGAAGGGGGAGGGAAGGAAGGAAGGAAGGAAGGAAGGAAGGAAGGAGGTAGGGAGGGTAGGAGGTAGGATTGGAATGGGAGAGAGAGGGAGAGGGAGAGAGAAGAAGGAGGGAGAGGAATAGATAGTGAGTGTGTGAGTGTATTGGGGGGGGAGGAGAAAGAAGGGAGAAAGAAAAAGATAGAGCGAGAGCGAGAGTAATAAAAAGGCCAAAGCTTGTAAAATTCACTGAACCGAATATCTGAATTTATCGTTTCACCAGATGACTCACAGAGGAAAATCATCAAAGCTTCTTGTATGTTTTTGGGTTTCGTTTTAGAGAAAAAAAGATATGCATATACGACTAAAAATCATTAAAAATGTTCAGAGCAATTAAGATTAGACGGCGTGGATGCAGCTGTAATTACTGAAAACTGATATAGCGTACAGATTTATAGTTGATTAGGAAGGGCAGACGAGCGAGTTAAAATAAACATGTGATTACGTATGATCGTTCTCGAAAAGAATGGTGGTGTTTCTATCCATGATAACCAGTAAATGAAAAGGGAATATAGAACAAACCAAAAGAAAAAAAGAAAATGCATAACAAACCAAAAATAAAAAATGCTGTAGTTGTTTTTTGCCATGACAACTATTCAAGAAAAAAGGAAATGCACAACAAACCCCAAAACAGCAACAGAAAATGGGCAACTATCCTCCAAGAGAGTGAAGTGGTGGTTTAGGAAGAAAAAGAAAGTTAAGAGAGAGAGAAAGAAAAAAAAGAGGAGTTGCTGGTTAGCCTTCTTTACTAGATTTGGTCAACGAAGGATGGATTGCCTGAGGGTAGGGGGAAGGGTGGGGGAGAGGGAATGCAAAGGAGGCTGGGACGGAGGGGGGGGAGGGGGGGAGGGAGCAAGGGAGGCTAATAGGAGTCAGGGGGTTGGGGTGGTGGGGAGCGGGTTGGAGGGAGAGCCAGGAGGGGAAGGGAGGTAAAAATGGGTGGCTGGGATGCAAGTGAAGCTGCAGGACGGGAGGGAGACAAGAAGAGCAACGAAGGAAGGAGGAAAGGAAGGTAAGGGAGTGAGGAGGCGAGACTTGAGGAGAGGACGGGCAGGGAGAGCAAGTGCGTTGGGATAAGGTGAGGGAGAGTAGAGAGTTTAGAGAGACATAAAGAAATCTGGTAGAGAGATAGAGAGAGCAAAAGAAAGGAGTAGGGGTAGGGAGGCTATAGGAGGGAGGGGGTAGCAGGGAGAGCAAGAGATGTTGAGGGAAAGGGTGGCAGGGGGCGCAAGAGAGGCCGAGGGAAGAGGTGAGGTGACAGGGGGAGGAAGAGAAGGTGTGGGAAGGGGTGGCAGGGGGAGGAAGCGAAGGTGTGGGGAGGAAGAGAAGGTGTGGGAAGGGGTGGCAGGGGTGCAAGAGAGGTCGATGGAATAGGTGGCAGGGGAGCAAGAGAAGCTGAGGAAGGGCCTGGTAGGGGGAGCGGGCAAAGGTAAGGGGGGAGTGGAAAGCCTAAGCAAGATTGAACGAGCTGAGGAATGGCGGCCACATTGTTTCTCCCTCCGCGGCGAGAGTGAAAGTTTCCTGACGTGCAACGGGCACTGGGTACTGCTCTCGCTATGCCCAGCTACGATCTCCATAACGACCCATGCCCGTGTACCAATTCCGGTTTACGTCATTTCCGAAAGTTTTTTTCTTTCTTTCTTTCTCTTTCTTGTAGTCATGGGTCACTGATGCCCTCTTGTTAGTTCCTAATTACCGTCTAGGTTAAGGGGCGTTACCGTGTCTTTCGCTTTATCTCTCTGCTTGCCACTTACATCTGTACCCATGCTGACCACAGGACAAAGATGCTTTCGGGGATGTTGCCATATCCGCAAGCAGACGTTATTTTGTTGTATTTGTTTTTGTGTGTGTTTTTTTTTACTTTTTTTTCACATTGTTCATCTATTCCTAAGCCTCGTATCCATCCATGCCACACGGATCCGTCCCAGAACAGACCACCGCCGCGTCCTCATTATCCGATGTTTAACCCAAGACCATAAAAGACATCTATTTATAAACTTTTGAGTAGAATTGTGCGAGGCTGGCCGTCGAGGGCATGAAGGTCACCTCTCGCTGGCGGCATAGCGAAGAGGGGGAGGGAGGGGGGGGGCGAGGAGGCCAGATCGACGGCTGCTGCTAGTCAGTCTATTGTCATCTTCGTCCGTCCAGTATTTTTTTGGGGGGCAGGGGGCAGGGGGGGGAGTGGCCATGGCGTGGACTGTTACCGCGCAACAATAGCGAGGCGAGTCTCTCTCTACGGGCGTGGGTGGTCTGTGATTCCACTGTTTTCAGTGAATAGAGTCATAATGCTATGAAAACGCTGACTGACTCTTTTTTTTTTTTAATCTTTTTGCGCCAGGCTAGTTGCGAGAGGCGAGTCTATTCTTTGTGTTTATTAGACTGTCCGGGATGACCACGTGTCAGGTGTCCCGACGCTGTGCACTATTATCAAGCTAGATTGATGGTGGTATCACTATCAAGGTCGGAGCGCAAGAAGGATGTTGATACAGGAAAGTGATAAGGTGGTGTCATGCGCGACACGAATGCGAAATGGTGTCACGCAATCAAGCCTTATCAGTCTGGTGACATGAGGTAATTAGGACATCCATAATAGCCTTTAAGAGAGAGAGAAAGAGAAAGAGAGAAGAGGAGAGAGAGAGAGAGAAGAGAAGAGAAGAGAGGAGAGGAGAAGAGAAGAGTAATGCGAGTGCGATAGTTACCGAAGCGGGCACAAAAACACGTGTTTAGGTGCGCCCGGGGGAGAGATACAGTGTCCAGACAGCGGCGAGGCCTTCGCGGGCGGTTGTGTTGCAACGCCTATTGTAGTTCCAAGAGAAGGTACTTTGTTTGCGGGTTGCAAGATATGCAAGCGTTGACCGTGAGCTGAGGTGATGCTGCACGGCCTAGTAAACCAGGAGCACGAGTTGCCTCCGAAGCATAAATACGTGTCAGGATCCGACACTCGGGTCAATTTTGTGTTATCCGTTGGCCATTATCACCAGCGATCCTTTTCCCCCGAGAAAGTCTAGCGTCAAATTGCAAATCAGAAAGTTTTTAGAAAATGTTAAGCTGGGGATGAAGAAGAGGGTGAGAGATAGAGAGAGGGGGAGAAGGAGAATGAGAGGGAGAGAGAGATAAAGAGAGAGGTAGAGAGATAAAGAGAGAGGTAGAGAGATGAAGAGAGAGACAGAGACAGAGACAGAGAGAGAGAGCGAGAGAGGATCCTGGGCGTGTGAGGGAGTGCGAGGGGGCGAGAGTGAAAGTAAATACACGAGCACCCTAGCCTTGGCGCGCGGGGCGGGAGGAGGAGGCTACGAAAGGGAGGAGGAGGAGCGGGAGGGGGCAGGAAGGGGGAGGGGAGGGGAGGGAGATAACATTCCACCAGGAAGCTCTCCTAATGTCGCCATGCTCGGAATATTGATAGTATATTGATCCTAGAGCTTGGTAAATCTGCTCTCCGCCGCCTCTCACGCCCGGGAGATGCCCTTCTCTCTTCAGGTGGCGCCCAAATCGTGCTTCAGGAGCCCCAGATGGCAAGGGCGAGGGACGGTGAGCCAGCTGTTTGGAGGCCCCGTAACCGCCCGGCCCGTAAGTCGCACGGTCAGACCGGCAATACTAATGACTTGGTTAGCACGAGGGAGTTCGTTTTCTGAGTCCGTCTGCCGCCGCGAAAGTACTTCTATAGATGACACGATCGCCTTTTTAAACATTTATGAGAAGGTTGAGGTTGCCAAAACTATCGGTGACGTGTATTATGATGAGCCACTTTCTCCTTTGACTCATGTTAATAACGGATTACTTATACCGTACATTTATTGCCTCATCTCAAGGCGGAGATGTAGCGACACAGGATTTAATCACACCCCGAGGGCAATCCCACCGTCACGATGTCCCGACTGGAGGAGGAGGAGAAGGAGAAGGAGGAGGAGGAGGAGGAGGTGGAGGTGGAGGTGGAGGTGGAGGAGGAGGTGGAGGTGGAGGTGGAGGAGGAGGTGGAGGAGGAGGAGGAGGAGGAGGAGGAGAAGGAAGAGGAGGAGGAGGAGGAGGAGGAGGAGGAGGAGGAGGAGGAGGAGGAGGAGGGGGGGGGGGGGGGGCGGCCCATGACCCTACTGGTGCTTCGAGGGAGGATGTCCTTGTCGGTGTGTGACCGGACGTCGGTGGGTGGGGAGGGGAAGGGAGGAGGGAGGGGAGGGGGAGCAGGTGATAGGTATGCTGGAGGCGATGCGATGGATGTTTGTCATGACTTCTACTTTATGGCCAGTCTGCGTTGGTTGAGGATAGCTGGTTGACGGAAATGCTGTAAGCGGTGTCCTTGGATTTAGCCAATTGAAAGTCCCTCCCTTTAGTCCCTCTCTTCAGCCACTTCACTTACCTTATGATCTATCAATAAAAAAAACGGGTATGACTTACCATCTCCATAGCCTCACCGAGATCATTACCAGAGCATCACAACCAAATATGGAATTCGAGAACACCCGGCAAGTGTATGGTTCAGGGTTATTTGCACCCGCCGTAACTACTTTAATAGCGTTTGT
>BOPN01001487.1:214397-221897 GCA_017312705.2 Penaeus japonicus
CTCTATCTATCTATCTATTTATCTCTATCTATTTATCTGTCTCTCATCCTTTTTTTTTATCTCTATCTATCTACCTCTCTTTCTCTCTCTCTCTCTTTCTCTCTCTCTCTCTCTCTCTCTCTCTCTCTCTCTCTCTCTCTCTCTCTCTCTCTCTCTCTCTCTCTCTCTCTCTCTCTCTCTCCATCTATGTCTCTTCTCCCTCTCCTCTCCTTCTCCCTCTCCCTCTCCCTCACCCTCTCCCTCTGTCTCTCTTTCTCCCTTTTCCTATTTCTCTTTTTCTTCATCCTTCCCTCCTCCCTCCCGTTCCCATAAATTTACGTATTTATTTGTGAATATTCTCCCCGGTAACGCTTCGTCGCTCCCGATTACGTGACCACGCTCCCTCCCCCCCCCCCCCGCTCCCCCACCAACCCCCACCACCCTCCCACCCCATGCTCCCTGACCGTGTTCCATCGCGGCCGAACACCATTTCTAGGACACGTCACGACCCTTACGGTACAAGTGGAGCGCCTCGACCTGACCACCAGCCAGCCAGCCAACCAGTCGGTCGGCCAGCCAGCCAGCCACCACCTGGGTCACGGTCGTCGGAAGCGGCTGCGGGTCTCGTCTTCTCAAACGGGGTCATCAAAGGAAGCGGATAACGGACGGTATCCGCGCTATTACGGAAAGCTTCGGGAGGGCTTCATGTGCGGAGAGCTTTGGCCACGTCGGTTATGATATGTGTGTGTGTATAGGTATATATATGTTTATATATGAATATATATATTTTTATATATATAAGATATATATATATTTTTTTTTTCCTATGTGTTTGTATATTCATATATGTATATATATATTTGTATTTATTTGTGTGTGTGTGTGTATACATATATATATATATATATATATATATATATATATATATATATATATATATATATATATATATATATATAAAGAAAAGAGAGAGAAAGATAAAGCAAGAAAAGGAAATATACATTTTCTTCCTCATTTGTCTCCTGTAATCCTCCTTATTATCTTCCTTTTATCTTGAAGTAGTTTCCTTCTGCTTCCTTTTTCTGGCAGATGTGGTGGTCGCCCGCGGAGCTACTTCCTGCCGCGTTATTATTACTTTTTGTTCGGTTGTCTGCGGTTTACTCACTAGCATTATCATTAACATAACCACTCTTTCCTCAACCAATATCGGGACCGCAGTCTTCGTATCTCCTTCTCTTTCTCCTTCTCTTTCTCCTTCTCCTCTTCCTCTTCCTCCTTCTCCTTCAGTCTGTTTGTATTTCTTTCCCTTTTTTTCCACTCACTCCTTTCTCGTTTTTAATCTACTTCCTCCTCTTTTTCTCAGCTTTCTCTTCCTTCTATTTTCAGATTCTTCTTCCTTGTTATTATCCTTATCCTTCTTTTCCTTTTTCCTTTTCAATTCTCCCTGTCCTTTTCCTCCTCTTTTTCTTCCTCCAATTCCCCCTTCTCCTCTTCCTCTTTATCTTTCTCTAATTCCTTCTCCTCCTCCTCCTCCTCGTCCACTTCCTCCTTCTCCTTCTGCACTACCTCCTTCTCCTCCTACTCCTCCTCCTCCTCCTCCTCCTCCTCCTCCTCCTCCTCCTCCCCCTCCTCCTCCTCTTTCTTCATTTCCTCCTCCTCCTTCTCTTCCTCCTCCTCCTCCATTTCCTCCTCCTCCTCCTCCACTTCCTCCTCCTCCTCCTCCACTTCCTCCTCCCTCCTACCTACCTACCTACCTACCTACCTACCTACCTACCTACCTACCTACCTACCTACCTACCTACCTACCTACCTACCTACCTACCTACCTACCTACCTACCTACCTACCTACCTACCTGCCTGCCTACCTACTTCCCTCCCTCCCTCCCACCCTCCACCGATAGCAACTTCCTTACACCCTTCTTCACTCGTATCTCAGGCAGGAACCGCCATACTTTCACACCCTTTCATTATCACCCTCGCCACAAGACCTCAAGACAGGCCGTGAAACCACCCTGGCGATCCAGTCCTTGGTAGGCACAGGTCCTTCCTCCCCTCACTCTGTATCAACCAACGCCCGTTTTTTTTTTTATTATTATTATTTTTTTTTTTTTTTCCGCCCACACCGGATGTACTGTGCATTCGTACTCAGCATACTGTAGACTCTCCGTGTCGTTTGACTCACCATACTGGAGACTCACCATACCGCGGACTCACCGTACCATGCATTCACTATACTATACACTCACCACATTATACACTCACCACACCATACACTCACCACACCATACACCCACCACACCACACCATACACTCACCACATCATACACCCACCACACCATACACTCACCACATCATACACCCACCACACCATACACTCACCACATCATACACCCACCACACCATACACTCACCACATCATACACCCACCACACCATACACTCACCACATCATACACTCACCACATCATACACCCACCACACCATACACTCGCTATCTTGAACGCTCGCGCTCTGTCCGTCCACCCACCCTTCGACAGGTTTGTGGGTCGGAACGCCTAACTTTCGCTCTCTCTTTACGCCATTGAGGTTTTCAGGTTCACGGCGCTCGGGAGAGAGTGAAACACCGCGAAGACCACGCGAGGGAGTGTATATGGGGAAGGAGGGGGGATTGGGGGGAAGGGGGAAAGGGGTGTTGGGAAGGGAGGGGAGGGGATAGGGAAGGGGGGAAGGGGAGGGGATAGGGAAGGGGGGAAGGGGAGGGTGTGTGGAAAGGGGAAGGGAAGGGGTGTGTGGAAAGGGGAAGGGAAGGGGAGGGGGAATGTAGAAAGAGGAAGGGAAGGGGGATGTGGAAAGGGGAAGGGAAGGGGAGGGGGGATGTGGAAGGGGAAGAGAGGAGAAAAGAAGAGAAGGGAGATGAGGGAAGGGCATTGATGATGAGGAAGAGGATTTGGCAATTTAGAGAAGAGGAAGGGCAGAAGGTAAAAGTTGGGGGAGGGATGGTGGATATAATGGGGAAGACGAAGAGAAAGATGGAGGAGGAGGAGAAGGAAGTAGTGAATGGTGCAATAATAGAAAGAGGGAATTTATGATAATTTAAATTATGTATCACTGCAATTAGTAGTGCATAGTGATAGTGCCAATGATATGCTAAATAATGCATTCACCAAATGCAGCACATTATAACGACGCACACCTATCGATAACACGATTCCAATTATAAAAATACGCGAACGGAAAATCAGATTATCAAGAAAACTAGGCAAAAGGCCTAAGAAGAAGAAAAAAAATAGAAGAAAAAACATAAGAATACAGACAAGAAGATCAGGAAGGATAAGAAACAAAAGACGGCCAGGAAGCGCAAAGGGAAGAGGCGGGAAAACGTGACCGGACGAATAGCGAACATTTCAGGCAGACTTGCCCTCGAGGTTGGTCGACGGAAGTGAACAAAGGAATGAAGAAGATGAAGAAGAGGAGGAAGAAGAAGAGGGGGAAGGGGATGAGGTAGAGGAACAGGAGAAAGAAGAGCAGAAAGAAGAGGAAGGAAAAGGAAAGAAGTTGATTTTGTTTTCTGATTGACGGTTTCGGATGATCGGGGCAAAGAGAGTGCCTCGCGGATGCTTGGATTTTACTTATGGATTTTGGATTAGGGTATTGTTATTTTCAATGGGTTTTCTTTTTATCCTCCTCCTCCCCGCCTTCCCTCCCATCTCCTTCACTCCCCTCTTTCTTCCTACTCCTCTTTCTTTCCTCTTTCTCTCCTTCTCTTCCCTCTTTCTTCCTCCTCGTCCCCACCTTCCCTCTCCTTCTCTTCCCTCTTTATGCATCCTCGTTCCCGCCTTTCCTCCCCTCTCCTTCCCTCCTCGCTTTCTTCCTCCTCTCCCCTTCTCTTCCCCTCCCCTCCCCTCCCATCCCCTCCCCTTCCTCTCCAGTTCCCTTCCCCTACCTTTCCTCTCCCCCCCTCCCCTCTCCTGTCCTATTCTGTTCTATCCTATCCTATCCTTCCCTTCCCCTCCCCTTCCCCTTCCCCTCCCCTCCCCCTTCCCTTCCCTTCCATTCCCTCCTCTTCCCTCCCCCATACCGTTCCCCTTCCATTCCCTCCTCTCCCCTCCACCCCTCGTTTCCCTTTCTCAGTCTGTTGCCGAGTACCTTACGGACAATGGGTCACGCTAGACACTTTCACCGGGGCCAAGTGTGGGGCACGTATTTAGAAAAAAAAAATCCTTTTCTTTTTCTTATTTTTTCTATTTCTCCGTCTTCCCTTTTTCGGAGAGATTTATTGTTTGGACCGACGACAGGGAGAGCTACAGAGAGGGGGTGCGGGGTGGGGAGGGGGGGGATAAGGGAGAGGGTGAAGAAGAGATTGTCATGCAAGTCTCACTGTTGACTTTGGGATTGCAGATGCGCGTGTTGTTATGACTACGATTTCATAGTGATGCGGCGAACACTTCTTGATTAGTTCCTTTTTTAAGCGTTGAGTTGCTCGCGTGGTGCGGGTAGAAGTGTGTGTGTTTGTTTGTTTGTGTGTCTGTGTGTGTCTGTCTGTCTCTGTGTGTGTGTGTGTGTGTATGTGTGTGTGTGTGTTTGTTTGTTTGTTTGTGTGTGTGTCTGTCTGTTTGTGTGTGTGTTTGTTTGTGTGTGTGTGTGTGTGTTTGTTTGTGTGTGTGTGTCTGTCTGTCTGTGTTTGTGTGTGTGTGTGTTTGTTTGTTTGTTTGTGTGTGTGTGTGTGTGTGTGTGTGTTTGTGTGTGTCTGTCTGTCTGTTTGTGTGTGTGTGTGTGTGTGTGTGTGTGTGTGTGTGTGTGTGTGTGTGTGTGTGTGTGTGTGTGTGTGTGTGTGTGTGTGTGTGTGTGTGTGATCAGCCATATATAGCCACATAGAGATAGAGAGATTATATATAGATATGTATAGTGAAGTCTCATCTAATCACTGTTTATATCTGATTATTTACGAAGACGCATGGTCCAGGAACGTGAATTCTAGTTGCTATGAATCACATCTTATCACAGAGGTGTTGTTGCCAATGAAGGCGTGTCTTTGCGTGGATTTCTTTTAGTTTGCCCTTTGAGAGGAGACATTTGAATTGCACATTAGAGACCTTACTAGGACAGTGTTGTTTGGGATTTTGATCGATTAGAAGGGGGAATATTGCAACGCTAGACATACTTCAAGCATCAGTTTTTGTTGCTATAGTGCCAACCACTAAGATGCGACGAACATTAATGATCAAATGTTGATCAATTGCAGTCGCCTGTCTCGAAAATATTAACGAGAGGGAGTGTGAGGGAGAGAGAGAGAGAGAGAGAGATCACAGCGTGGCTAAAGCTTCGTTCGAGATAAGCCGAAAGATAAGCATTTCATTATCAATAGTATTCTCGAGAAGACCGCTGCTTAGTAAAGAGCGTGTTCAATGCAACACGCATTATTAACTTCCACAAGATGTGAACAGGAAGGGGAAAAAATATTGATAAAAAAGTTCAACCAAACTGAATAACAAGGTGTGAACAGGAAGTGACAAAAAAAAATAAAAATAAAAAATAATAAAATAAAAAGTTAAAGAAAATTGAATCAGAAAAATAAACAATAGAAGGAAAGAAAATGCAGATTTAATGAAGGGCCTTTCGCCTTATCAACGACTGATCAGCTGTTTGGGTGCTAGGGGCGGGAAGGTAAGGTAATGAAGCCGTGACGTAATGACAGGATCTTCAAGGACATGGGGCATAGGGAGTGGGTGGGGTGGGTATGGGGGTAGAAAGAGGGGGGGGGTGAAGGGTCAAGGGCGAAGGTAATGTACCAGCCAATTATTGTGGTTTAGGATTTTATCCCTATTTATTGAGAAAAAAGATATCGAGTGAAGAATGCATCCAATTACCTTTTTATTCATTAAGCTTGAATTGCGTTTATTTTTAAGTTAGCTGTTTATTTATTTATTTGTTTATTTATTTATTTTTTGCAGAAATAGTGAGTGTTACGCTTGTTAGGATGCTTTGTCGACGCGACCTTGGCTACGCCCCGACACCTCTCCTCCTCCTCCTCCTCCTCCTCCTCCTCCTCCTCCTCCTTCATTATGTTTTACTTCTTTTTGCTCTTCATCTTCATCAGCATATTGTTATTACTGATATTGTTATTTGTATTGCTATTATTATTGTTGTTATTATTATTGTCTTTATCATTATCATTATTATTTTTTTATATTGTTATTAATATTGTTATTATTTATTAACATAATCTTCCTCTCCTTTTCAAACTTCTCCTCCCCCTCCTCTTCCTCCTCCTCCTCCTCCTCCTCCTCCTCCTCCTCCTCCTCCTCCTCCTCCTCCTCCTCCTCCTCCTCCTCCTCCTCCTCCTCCTCCTCCTCCTCCCTCCTACCCTATCAGCCTACTGAGCCTTGCCTGGTGATAGAGGAGTTGATTCCCGGTGTCGACTCCGAAAATATGTTTGTCTGCCTCTGCGTTGTCTTGTCGGGCTGTCGGGCTGTCGGGCTCTCTCGGGCTCTCTCGGGCTCTCTCGGGCTTTGTTTTCGGTTCTTACAGGGTCTCTCTCGAACTGTACAAACCAATTAGGCATAGTTTGTTCTTCGCTCTCGTGTTCTTTCTCTTTCTTTCTTTCTTTCTCTCTCGCTTATTATTTCTAGGTCTCTCCCTCCCTCCCTTCCTCCCTCCCTCCCTCCCTCTCTCTTTCTCGCTCTCCCTCCCTTCCTCTCTTCTTTCTCCTGTGTTCCATCCCCCTAAGATTGGGGTGAGGATAACCTGTGTTACCTCATCCTTTTGAGATGTACGTAATCACTTATCTCAATAAACTTGTCAAAGTAAAAAAGTCCTCCTTCGCTCATCATCCCTATCTATTCCTCTCTCTCGCTCTCTATCCCTCTCTATCCCTCTCTTAATCTTTCTCTCGCCCTTCCTTTCCGTGTTTTGTTTTGACGCCCCACTCCTGACGGTGATCCAAAAAAGGGTCCCGGAGCTTTTAAATAGTTAATGAAGGCATTGTGATGAATTGTGACCAGGGGGAGAGGCAGGCAGGCAGGCAGGCAGACAGGCAGGTTGACTGCTGGCTGGCTGGCTGGCTGGCTGGCTGGCTAGCTGGCAGGCAAGCAGACAGACAGGCTGACTGGCTGGCTGATGGCAGGCAGGCAGGCAGGCAGGCAGAGAGGCTGACACAAGAAAAGAAAAAGAGATCGGTACGGAGACTGAGATGTAGACCGAGACAGACCGACTGAGGCAGAGAGCACAAACGTTAAGCGGAGACATGAGCAAATTTCTGCAATTGCGTCTGTTGGAAAATTACATGTTGTGACTTTGGCTTCGCAGAGGTCGCGTCCTTCGCTTAATCTGTCCCACGGGATGAGATTTCAGTTTTATGTGTATGTCAATGCGTATATGTTTATGTACGTACGCATACACTGGCACGCACTCACACGAGCATAAGCGCATGCACATACACACGTGCACACACGTCCACGCACACGTGGAAACACATGTGAACACACATGTGAACACACACACACACACACACACACACACACA